>LQRL01178719.1:0-10891 GCA_001703475.1 Hydroides elegans | reverse complement strand
TATGGAATAGCCTTGATATCGAAATACGGTCTTCGAAAAGTATAAATATGTTCAAAAAGAGAATGAAAAAGTATCTTCTCACTGGTTATACAGCCTTATAATACATTGTTATTAATAGTCACAGTTACAGTATGTTATAAATCGTGTATATATGTTGAAAGCCCTATTTCTTGCTAACGTATTGTAGTGTATAACAGCCTCAAGTAGTTGTAGTAATTTATTGCTAGCTTATATTAAAATGCTGCTTAGTAGTGTTTAGTTGTATTTCGTATTTTTAGTTACCGTTACTTTGTTTTGTATAGTGCATTATCACTATCTTATAAAAAAAGTCAGTTTCATTGTTAGTTCGTGCATAAAATAATATATGCGAATGGTAAGAAAGGGTGACCCATCACTAATAAGTTTTTACTTCTAAGGGTCTCCTTTTCATGAAATGGTAACATGTATTTACTATGTTTGAAATATTTGTAAAATGTTATTCAATACCATGAATGAAATAAAACTGATTGACTTTGACTTTGACTTTGACTTTGATATACTTGTTGTGTTTATAGTATAGAGTGGGATTATGTTAATTATGGATTATGATTATGTTAAAAAATATACAACAAAAAAGTAATATAATATACAAAATATTTTATTTTTACCTTACAAAAATGGGAGGGCTTTTATAACATTTTTCATTGTTTTGCTTTGGGGTTTCGTTTAAAATATAGTTTAAGGGTGTATTGACGTTTTATGGAAATATAATCTTTGAATTCAAAGTAGAATGTATAAAATATGAACATTGAAATTTTGTTACATTTCCATGTCCGTAAAAAGACTTATAGCGTCCCTTGGAACTCCCTATCCACGTAGTCAAGGCAATAGTCACTCTGGTTGAGAGACATACAGTAGACCCTCGATAAATGGATATCGGTTAAACCGAAATATCGGTTAATCCGAACTAAAACCGTCATCCCGCCATTTTTCCTCTTATATTTCCTTTGTAAAAATTCGGTTTATTGAGGTATCGGTTTATCCGAACAGATTTTCCTGATATTTTATGTATATTATTCAAAGCATTTGCTATAAAATTAGCAATTCTTGGTCTTAATTGTGATATGTTTTCATAAAAACATTATCTCCGGGAAATACTCAACTTATCGGTTCACAAGTAATTAGCTTATGAAGCCCTGAACTCCGGGGATTATTCGACATATCAAGCCACACGCTGTTGTCTCATGAAACCCTTATCTCCGATAAATGTTCAACCTGGTAAAAAGATGGACTCCGGAAACTATTCAACAGAAATAATGACAATGCATTGAGTAAAGTTTGCTATTGAGGCTGATTTGCTTATGAAAACCTAATCTCCGGGGATTATTCAACTTAGTAAGTCACAACGGATTTGCCAATGAAACCCCATTGATGCTATCTATCTCTGGGAATTTGTTTAATACTTTTAATTCGCATTATTTTTTTTTCAAAATAATTTGATATAAAGCTCATTCATAAACAAATATCAAGGCCTTTTTAAACTATTTTTAAAAATGTTTTTGGGATAAAAAAAGATAACATATCGACGCTTTATCAAGCTGATTAGGGAACATATAACTAGTTTTTATTTATCCTTATTTCATGATGTTATCTAAATTTTGCATGGGCTGAAGTGAACGTAGAATATCGGTTAAACCAAATATCGGTTTAACTGAACACTTTTCGCCGGACCCGACCTATTCGGTTTAACGAGGTTCTACTGTATAAGTAAATCAAACAAAGAATGCAAGGTTAATCCCGAGCTCTTCTTCAAGTTGAATCAAGACTGTCTAAGGGGACATTCAAAGCACCGGTGTCTATCGATGTGTAGATGTGCCTTTTGAATGTTTCGGCCAGATTCGCCTACCGGAAAGTGACCAAAATGTCCAAAAACAAAATTTTTGTTTTCCCTCCAGCCAACCAATTTGGCTGAATGCTATTGCTATCCCCCCATTCCGTCTGTCCGTCTGTTATCATTTGAGATGCAGTAGTTTGTCTGCGGCACTTTTGTATGAAGCCTTTGTCCTAGAGTTATGAAACCTTACACAGTGTAAGAATATATATTGCAGATGTGAAACGACGAAGTTTCAGTTTGATCGACCAAAAGAAAAAAAACGTCGAAGTTTCAGTGTGATCGACCAAAATAAACAGTTAAAACAAATTATGAATTATTGATAATTATTAGCATAGGCATCAGAGATGTCTATGCTAATAAATATAATAAATATGTCTATGCTAATAAATATTCATATTAAATTCCTCATAAACACAACTGACTGTCGTTAAAGCACTTCAATAATAGGATAGGTAGGAATTCTAGATTTGCAGTGTCAATAAAAAAGTTTGATCGATTGAGTCTTGTTCAAATTACTACTCTCAGTAGAGAAGGTTATTGTGTTATTTTCTGGCGATTGCAGCCTTTAGAATTTTAACGATGCAAGTGATTAGAACTATTCTAAATCATATAAATAATAACGACGAATTGTAGAGGTGTAACATTTTGGTTGATGAAAATACGTTGACATTTTCCGAATGTTTTTTTTTAAATATAATATATATATAAGAAAATCAAGTAATACTTGATTTAGAAATAATCTAAATCATATTTTTAGCCGTTAAGTTTTGGTATTTTTTCTCATCCATTTTTACATATAAAGTTTTGGTAAAGAAAAGGATTTAACTACCGTTAAATACATTAAAATTTCACGTAAGCACAGAAGATGTTGTAGTTACAGCATGTATATAATGATAAACATGGCATGTATATACACTATTTTAATGTCTTTATTTTTGCTACTTGAAACGATCATCTCCTTAACTAAAGCATTCTTTTCAGACAACTGACAACATCAGTGGTCCTGGAGGGTGTTTATGTTGATAAACTGACCAACTGCAGTTGCATGCTGATTGAAAACTTACCGAGTGCCATTTACGTTGATCTGCATGAATTGAAGAGCCAGGAGTTAAATGGAGGACCACAGGTACTGTATCCATGTTTTTACAAAGATGATATTTATCGATACAGTTTAAACAAGATGGTACTACGCAGAATGCAAAAGGTTGTGTGGACTTACCGGAATAAATGTTATGTGTGTCATGAACTACTTGTTTCGGAATGTCTCATACATAAGAGGTCTAATATGTATCGATATTGTAGTGAAAATAAACCTAACTTTGTCCATTGAACAATATGTTTTATTTTCTGCCATATTCAATCAGAGTTCTTTTGTTCTATGCTATAGGTTTACTCCACATCCAAGATCGACATTGAGAAACCTGAATATTGGTCGACGGGACACGAGATATATGTGTGGCATCACTTTGTAATGAGTTCAGCGAAACTACAAGAACTTGAAATCTCGATTCCGATTCACCTGCGTTATCACCGGCCCAGTGTCGACCATGATTTCGTGCAGGTGTCTTTGGGCGCGCCCAAGTTGTTTCTTCAGTGCAGTGGTAAGTTATGTGCATCGTGAGGTAGGGGATTAGGGAGGTTCTATGCTAATATTGAATTTTTATAAATTGAGGTTTGCGCTGGAACATTAATTTGATTTAGATTTTGATATCAAAGGCAAATCTATATCATGATACAAATACAATCTACAAAAATATACATGTCAGAAATTCGCCTAGAGTTAAAATGAATACATATCCTTATAGTTGAGTACAATTATTTTGAATATCTATGCATGTATTACATTTATTGATGTATATTCATGTTTGCACTTTTAACATTTTCATTTGAGGAACGAACGATAAATTCCGAGGGCTGCCTGGAAAAGACGCATTGGCACTGTGTGATAACGCGAACGATTCTAAATACACAGAGTGTGAATGGAGAGAAGTCGATTATGTTAAGGTATGCGATGAAAACAAACAACCGTTTTGGCGCTCCTCTTTCCTTTTATCTTCGTATACCAGCTACACCTGCCAGTGGACATCGCCGTCATATGAACCAAGATGAAACGATTGATTTACACATACATGTACATGTTATTGAGAATAATTATTAGTCGTTAAAAATACAACAAATATCGCAAGGTAGAATAATGTAATCATGAGATAAAATATTCATCTGTAGAGTGTTTATGAATATTTGCATATTTGAATATATTGCATATTTAACTCATCACTTTATGCGAATGAAAATCAAATACATATAACAAATAATAGTAAATAAACCTCCGTTTAGTGTTGGTTGACTATCTTGGAGTCCGAAATTTAATAATTGTGATTTCGTACAATTTAAGTTTAATGCATATGATATTTGTAACTTTATACAAATAATAAAATAAAATATCGAAATATACGGTATGTAATCAATGAACCATTTTTTGTTTACAGGATGGCAATCTCGACGAATACGTTGTCAAGTTCACAGTGCCCGTTGGCAACCAGAATCACAACCTGCTGGTCATGGTCGGGTCACTGACCTTCACCGTCCTCGGCACTCTGTATCTCGTCTACGTCATCTGCATCTCAAATCAAAATCAGGATCTCATTGACTTGATCAAATCTCACAAAGCGGCGAAATCAAAATTAGATCAGAGAAATACTCATTATCGGGATAAACGGGGAGGTGGTGGGACGAAACAGGAGATGTTGAAGGAAAGTTTAAAAGCGTTGTTCATGGGGGGAAGTGGAGGTAGTGGTGGAGGGAAAAGTAATGGAGTAATAGAAAAAGAAAGTTCTAGTTTGAGGAAAAGATATAAATAGTTCAAATCAAAAGTAGTTATATTGAGTTATGATGTCACAACTGGTATATAATCATGTTTTGAGATCAAAATTTAGTTTTGATTATTTACATCATAATCTTGTTGAGTAAAAGAAGTCTAGTCACATTGTTATATCTCAAATGTTATGACTCAAATGTACCGGTAAAAATAAATGTGTTGCAAAGTTCTTTCTGATTAATTACTATCCCACTCTTGTTGAAATTTCGTTCAATGACTCTATCTCTCAACATGTAGCGTGTTTCCTTTCCATACATACGTTAATTATACTGTTAAGGGCAATAGCGACCAAAAAATTGTCAAAAATTATTAGTCTTTATGTCAACATGCAAAGCTTTAAAAATCCCCCCATGGTACAATCACCATTTACATGTCTTAATATATTTGCTCGATCTGAAAGATTTGATGGCAATTTATTTTATGAAATTGATTAAGTATTCATTGATACACATCCTAAAATCAAACATTCAACTCATTCAATTCATATCCGCCATAGACATGAATTCAACTTCCTTCAATTTATAGCATTACATATCATATTACATATTGCACACGGCATTACATATCATATATTCGACTTATTTATTAAGTAACAACTTTTGATATATCCAAGTTCCATCTGATAGTCCGGTCGGTAATACCACTCAAATATGATTCCGTGTGCATTGCTTGTTAAATCTGGAAACTATACATTTTCTGAATGGTCTTGGGGTCCTCTTATAAATAAAATATGTTTCCATTTTTTATTTTGAATTTCAAGGCATGAAAATTACGATGGCCGAAAAGCTCATTTTAGCAAGGAAAGCGTCAATGATAATTAACGAAACATCTTATTTGAACAAAATTCGTTTAAGAAAACACTTAAAAACAGCTTCAAAGACTAAATAGCGAAAACGCCAATCATGAATTAGTCCTTATAATTATTTAGAAAATTACGATGGCCGGGAAGTGTATTTTTTCATAGCTTAGAATAACCATATGTCAAACATCGGTATGCCTACCAATTGTTACAAATATATAATAATATTAAATTAAATGTTAACTATCATTTATTGTAAAACACATTTTTGGTCATTTCAATAAATTACGATGGTCTCTAAGCACGATACATTAATAATCTATAAATCATATGATTAGGAATCTAGGAATATTAAGGGTCTATTTCAACATGTTTTATACAGGATTGATTTTATGCCAATCGTAATGTTCATGCCTTAAAATTCAAAATAAAAAATGTTTTAACGTGGCTAAGCTATCTAATAGGTATATATATAGAGAGAGGCCTACTGTTTAGTCCACATAATTCAGACCGTCAGGGAAGGCAGAGTTAAGCCTATGAATCCATGCTTTCTCTATTTTGAGACGTAGCTCTTTGGCTTCGTCTTTATCTCCACTCAAATAAATGAAATCTAGGACATATATCTCCATGTCCTTCCAACCCTCATGACCACTCGACGTATAATGATCAGTTATTAACGTGTAATGCACACGGAATGGTATTAGCCACATGACTATGAGTACTTTTCGGATCAAATCGAAACCAGTGAGGGATATACAAAACAATTCAAAGATAATTCTGATATTTTTATGGAATTCTGATAAGACTTGTCAAAGTAATGCACAGTAATAGACCCAAACTAACAAAATCTACCCAAAGCATATCGAAACAAAAACATACAACTGTTCAGACCGCGTGTCCTCGATTCAATTCAGTCCTATTTTTTTGACGGGCACCCGCGTCTTTATTTCTAAAAGTGTTAATTTGAATGAATTATCTTAAAAACATTGAAATATCTTCCCCGAGTGGTCAAGGTGGTTGACTCATCATGGTCTGAATGAGTGCATTGCACTAATCAGAAGATCGCCGGTTCGAGTCCCGCTGCGACATATATCGGCCCACCCAGCTAAAGGAAAAAAAGGGTTCCTACTCGTAACAGTAGGGGGTAAAGTCAGTGATGTGGGTTGCGCCTACCTCTACCCACGTGGTAGAACGCTTAAAGACCGGAGCCATTAGGTCGCCGGTATCCGAGGGCCTTTGAAGGCCTGAGGACAACTTTACTTGTTTTTAATATTCCAGGCACGCGGGCGCGACTACCTAAGAAAAGCTAGTCGCATGAGGGAAAGGTTGATTGAGTAGCTTTTTATGGCAATTCACCTTAAATATGACAAATCCGTTTTAGAGGTATTTTGCATAAAAAAACACTCATACTTAACACAAAACTGTTCAAGCATCAACAATATTTGAATTATTACAATGCGAGCGCCATAGTCGCGTGCCGATCCTAATTTATATAGATATATGAACTGCAGACTACTACATAAAAAATGCATGCTATTATTTCAAATTGTGTATCGATTTAATTGTTAACGAGTACCTGTCACCCGAAATGGCTTTTTATGATCATGTTTAAATTGAAATTAATATATTTTCATACCGGTACATGTAATGAGATGCTAAAACAGAAGTATATGACCGTGCGGGGACCTAAAATCCCCGCGATTCAGTGCTAGAATCGTATATGAATATGAATTCTTAGAGTGTATAAACTAAAAAAGTATATTGTTATTTTAAAATCTTCTAGTATAGTGTAATATGAGGGCAAAAGGCGCGAGCTCATAAAGTTAAACAATATTAGATGCTTTTTGAAATGCCGGAACATATGGGTTATTATCAATCATAACTTTGAAACTAAATTTACGGGAAACGGGACTCCATTTGAAAGTCGCATGATCAAAAAGTATAAGCAACCGCGCGCCGGCTAAAGAATACCCCTAAATAATGAAATTTCGAAGTGAAAAATATTGCGAAAAATACTCCTAATTTTGAAGATAGATGATCTCATCAAGTTAGCTAGAATCAATTTAGGAACACCTTTCATAAAAAAATAATAAAAATCGAAATACTTATATATATATGGCCATATTCTAGTAATATTTCAAATTTATCATATCTAGCTAGATATATCTTGATAGTATCAACGTCGAATTTTGAATAAATTGGTAAAACAGAAAAAAGGAAAAGCGGTTCCATAAGTCAGAGGACAATTTTTGAAAGTTTGTAGATGGCCAAAATTTGAAAAGGAACATTTTTAAGGACCTACTCGTAGTGAGTTATTTTCATTGCAGTTTGATATAATAAAATAAATGTAATAAATTTTCGCCGATTTGTCCGATTATGGCCAGACCTTCTGTTATGTGTAAAACGATTCCAAGAGGAAGCATTGATTTTTTGTAAGTCCTGCATAAAAATGCATGCGCTTAAATGACAATATATAAACTTTTGTCTTGAAAAATATGATTTTTAATTTTAAGCTAATCGTTATATGCATATAACATATAAACCACTGCAAATATTAGGATTATCAAAAAAATATTTTTTGGTGACGTTTATCTGACAGAATGCCGTTGACTGACTTTTTAAAGATCAAGTCCATCGTAAATCAGGGCGATAGTTTGATATAAAACGGTCATCTATTAAGAAATAGCAGAAATAACGTCGAAAATTATAGTGTGCTTATTAATTCAATTCAAGAAAATTTCTATCGTGAAGTAACACATACATTAAAACACAAAATGTTTAAACAAAAAAAACAAATAGAAATGAATTAAAATCGTAAAGTTAAAGTTGAAACTAGATACAAGATCTTAGTTGAAGAGCCCATCTCTTTTTCCCTAGTGTTTTGGCCAGACTCATGTGCAACGCCATGGAGCGTCCGCCACCCCTCGTTCAAGCCGTGATGCAAGACCTTTCGATGTAGCGATCCATAAATATGCCTCGTTTCGGTATTTCAGTATGTAAATTATCAAATGTGATTCAGACATTATATAAATGTGATTAAGCACATTAGAAGTGTTTTAATGTCAACATATTTGCGCCGTAAACAAAATCTGGAAAATGGCCCGTTTTATCCTGCATCAGCATCCCTGTGTTTAATAACTCTCATACATAACAGCGGGCATAGTAGTTTGTTAAGCTTTCTAAGCAGATTTATATAGAATATATTAATAAAGGATGTATCGAAATGCCCTTATAGTGCCTGTGTGACAGCTGTAGGGAAAAAGGATGGTCTGTTTGGTGCTACCCTGTCGAAGAAGGGTGTCGGGGGTTCGTAGCAACATCAACGATTCGAGCCCTAAAACAAATTGTGTTAACCGGGGAACAAAGAACGAAAGCGGTGAGCGAAATAAGTGAGGTGGCGGAAAAGTCTTCTAGTTGGTTGTGGTTAAGAAGATCAGAGAGCCGATGGGAGCAAAATAGCTGACATGTCTCGCGCGGGGATTGCGCAACCCCCACGGGCACGGCGGATAAAGATTGTATGATGATTAAAGTGCCGAAACAGTCAAGGACGTCCGCTTCATCACTGAGGACGAGACATGTGTAGCAGAGAAAGAAACTGGTGATACCAGTGACATCTGGGAAAGACTAGATGACAACCGGGAAAGACTGGTGACAGAATGGAAAGACAGCTGACGGCGTGGAAAGACACCAACCGTGGGTACGCTGTGTTGGCAGCTCGGCGTGCACCCCCTGTGAAGGGAAACCACAACAAAGCCCAAGACAACATAAGATAAAAATACCCCCGAGGCCGTCCGAGAGATGGGAGGATGAGAGGCCTAAACGGACGGATACCAGGCGATCTGCAATTACACCCGGTCTAACGAGCAATCAAAGTCTAGAATCACCAAGGTGTAACAGCTGCGGGAAAGTATGTAAAAACGCAGTAGGTCTCAAATTTCACCAAACAAAGATGGCATGCGAGCCAAGGGCAAACCTGTTGCAACGCGCAGAGATTCTCTCTGGTAAGAGGGAGGAGATTCACAGCCAGGAAGAACACCACAGTGCTGAAAATGTCAACGCTACAGGTACGGCAGAAGAAATCAATATTCCACCTGATGTACCAACTAGACAAAGGGTTAAATGGCCACGAATGAACGAACACAATGCATGGAAAGCATTTGAGGAAACAGCAGATAATGTTCTAGAGACAACACTCGCAGGCACGATAAGCCGGAAAGTCGAATCGTTTACCACAATCATATACACGGTTGGTAGAGAGACACTCGGTACTGAAGAAGTGAAGGTATAGCAACAAGGTGTACCATCAACAAACAGACGCGAGGTCTAAATCCGCAATGTAAGACGGGATCTGAGGTCAATCAAAAACCAGTGGAAAAAGGGTGAAGAGCATGAAAAGGAAGGGCTTAAGGCGATCCGCGATGATTTGAGAAAGCAGCTTCAGAGCTTACGCAGCGGAGAAAAACAGACAAAAGAGGCGAAGAAGGGCTAAGGCATGTTTCCAATTCATAAAAAGCCCGTATAATCATGTCAAGAAGTTGCTAGGCAATCCCAAATCAGGTGAACTCGAAAGCAAAGTACACGACGTCGAACACCATCTCGCAGACGCACATAATGACAAAGACTCAAAAACCGAACTTGACGAATGCAGTGCCCTAATATCTCCAATACAACCAACGACAGGGTTCAATATCAACGAGGTACAAATGGAAGAAGTGCGAGAAGCGGTACAAAGAGCTAGAGCACGGTCTGCACCAGGTTACAGTGGCACATCATATAAAGTGTATAAGAAATGCCCAAAATTGCTGAAACGATTATGGAAGCTGATCAATGCAGTATGGAAGAAGGGAGTTATCCCTGAATGCTGGCAGAGGGCGGAAGGGTGGTTTGTGCCAAAAGAGGAACATTCAACCTTTATCAAACAGTTCCTCACAATATCTCTCCTAAGTGTAGAATGCAAGATATTCTTCTCTGCCGTGTCAAAAAGACTGAAAAACTACATGTAAGCTAACCGATACCTCGACACCAGCGTACAAAAAGGTGGTGCACCTGGAGTATCAGATTGCATAGAGCATACAAGTGCCCTTACGCAGTTGATCAGAGAAACAAGAGGCAACAAGGGTGACCTCTCAGTAGTCTGGTTAGACCTCACAAATGCATACGGATCAATGCCCCATAAAGTAGTGGAAGAAACGCCGAAGTGATATCATGTTCCGGAGAAGGTGAAGAAGATGATCAAAGAGAACTATAAACAGTTCTTCATACGGTTCACATATAACAAGGGCACAACAAAGTGGCAGCAACTCGAAAAAGGCATTATCACAGGCGACACAATATCAGTTAT
>LQRL01178674.1:10564-31837 GCA_001703475.1 Hydroides elegans | reverse complement strand
TTTTGGAGCTACCAACGATGCCTCTAAGTCTTCAACCCCTTTTTTTGTTTGCATAGGATTAACCATGCATGTTTTCGGCTATTTATGCATAAAATCGAGTCAAATTTTCATTTTTTGGTTGTCTTTACACCGTGTTTTAAAATGGTTGCCACATTGCTTTTCCCTTGAAATTAACATATAATTAAATTTAAAATTAGCTGATTCTACCGGTGTAAGTCATATATCCCCTCCATCTCAATTTATTTACAAACCATGCCGATGAACATAAGGCTATTTGAATAATAAATGTACTTTTTACTACATATTTATAAGCAAAACTATGAATAGCGTTGTCTCTTATAGAATCGTTTTGTCAAATTTTACTTTTTGCTTTCTCATTTGTAATAATCCATCTTACATCTTATGAAGATAAAAGAAAAGATGTACTTAGGAGGATCATAGCATTTGGTTTAGTCTTATTCACATCAAAGGGGACAGTCCTTATAATCGGCTTAATAGTAGTACATGGTTACAGAACACAAACGTGGAATGAATATATTCCATTGAACTCTTAGACACCTTATTGAATGAATTGCAATTAATTTTTCATGATCCCCATAATGTCTTCAATTGTATGACATCTTAGATGTTCGTTTAAATTTGTATAGACAGGAAAGGGAAATCTTCTATTTAGAAAAAATATAGATATTTTTTAACAGTATCAATAAATATTGAGCAGACGATTTTGAAGAAATGAATTAATTCTCGAATAAAATTATTTTGATTGTATACTAATTGTTCTTTATCATTTTGACTATAATTTGGACTATGTATACTGATATTTTCTTGCGCAAACAATTCAAATCAAGTTTGAATGACCGAAGCTATAAAATCTATTACGAATTTTGAAAAACACAATGCAGTTACCGTGGGATATAAATACTATTTTTATTGTGTATTCTATTGATTTTAGTATCATTATAAAGTCGAATAATCACTGAATCTAACCATATAAAAATAATTGATTTCCATATCCGAATACAATTTAAAACTTTTATTTGAAATAAGGGAAAATCTTAATTTTAAGAACTAAAATTTGCCAAAATTGGGTAATATTCTAACTCATTTTTCATGCATTAATCGATTTGGAGGGGGTTAACGATATATAAAGATGATGAAATAGCATATTGAAAATATCATTGCAAAAAGAAATTTTCAAAAACCAATGTGGCAACATGTTTTAAAATGCGTTTAAAGTTGGTTAAATTTTCGAAAAATACACGTTTTTATAGCATAACTCTGCAGATTACAAGCTTATGTAAATAAAGACTCAGGACCAAATGGGGTTGTGATGAACAATAAACTAGTTGGCACCAAAAAACTAAGTGGGCAGTTCTAAACAGCCGTGCCCGTTAGAGTCTCTAAATATTTTTCGGTTGTCCCTCAGCGAGCCTTGTGCTCGTATGTTCTAACATTCACCCTCTCAATTTATTTGAGATGACTCTTGTGAAAGGGCAAGTGACTGCCGGGAAAGGCTGGTCAGACAGCTTGGAAAGACAAGCAAACCCCCTGGGATCTGGGTAACCAGGAACGTAAGGCACATGTGCAGTGTAATCGAAATTTATAAGGAGCCTCTTTAGCTCAGTGGTAGAGCACTAGGACATGTAATATTGGGGTCGCGGGTACGATTCCCGTTAGAGTCTCTAGATATTTTTCGGTTGTCCCTCAGCGAGCCTTGTGCTCGTATGTTCTAACATAACAGTGCTTCTTATTCGAACCATTAAATATTATTTCGAAGTATAACTATTACGATAAATTGAAAAGTCCCGTGATTTCTTCATATTTTCAACAATGGTGACCTACTTTAAAAAGGGCCTTAAAAAGAAAAATATTTTTGTTTGTATATTAATGAGTTGAAATAGAATGTAAAGAATTTTTGTTTTGCCTTTACAGAAATCAATATGAAATGGTAAAAAATAAATATAAAATGTTTTTTTATATAACGTGCAATGTCAATTATACAGAGGGTATGGTCTCGGACCGTGCATTTTTTATCTGGCTTAATATAAACCAGTCTTTGTATAAAAACAGCTTATAAAACACAATGGAAAATAGTACATCTTAAGATGATTTTTTCAGTGACTTGTTAAGCAATTAAAATTGACATACAATCAGATAAAAATAATCCCAAGCCTAAGAAATGAATATCATAAAGACCCATCAATCAGTCATCTGTATAGTATTGTGATAAAGAATAGCAATAATCAATTATCAATAATCTTGTACCCTATTGGATAACTGTTCAAGTATCCTCTTCGCCTAGAGTCTGAAAGGTGTACGTCTTAGATTATTGCCAGTGGCATTTTTACCATCAATGTAAATAGACAATCAGATAACAATTATCTCAAGCCTCAAATGTTGAGTCTTATATAGGCTAGTAAATCAATCAATCACATCTTATTGTGATTAATAAGTAATGGGTTTAAGCACAAAATTTAAATGATTAAGTATGTCTTTTTTGCCAATCAAATAACTAAGTTCGAATTGAATGCATGCCAAGTCCTTATTCACATTGAATCATATGATGTGTTATGTCACTGTCACTTGTATTTTGTTATCATGCAGAGTTTTTCGAAAATTCATTGTCTTTAAATCGAAATCAAGCACAGGGGGACACCAAAGAATCGGATCGTTAACTTTGTTAACAGTCCTATATGTTCCAAATGCATGATAATACTAAACAAATGTCGGTGAATGTAGGTATAAAATATTGGGTATATAAATAATCTCGTTATAAGATTGTCAGTTTAATAATCATTAACGTTAAAGTAATAACGAGCCAAATCAAGCAACATTTTTGTTATAAAATATTCATATAACAAAAATAGTGTAAATATTTCACGTATAAATTAATCAAGGCGTTTTTCTCCGTTCCAAACGTATGCACTGCCTCATATCATCTATCATATCATATAGCATAATTATTGTCTTATGCTACTAACCAATTTGCATGAAACATGTATTGTCGAATTTATTCTTATATGTGCAAACATAAAATTTTCTTGTGGCTAAAATGCCATACACTTGTGTTTGGTAGGAAATTGATGAAACCTCATTTAGCCGGCATAGGTATATACGAGTATGTTTTTATTTCAAATTGTAATTCTACCAAAATTATTGTTGAAGCAAGCAAACAATGTTGCGTTTACACTCAAGCTATTACATTATCAAAAAGTGAAATATTCAAATTTGCGAAATAAATTGTTTATACATGAACTGCATATGCCAAAGACATACTGAAACGATTATCATGAATAATGACAAAGCAATTATCTCAGTTAGAGTCTTATGTTTAATTTTAAGTATTTATCATTGGTAGTTGTTATTGATTGATCTTATCTATAAAGTATTTATATTTGTTAAGCTATATATCTATCAATATTACTTTATCATAATAAATTCCTGTGTATGAGTTACAGCCTTTTGGTATATCAAACCAGAAAAATGGAAAAGGTATGATTATTTAAATGAAAGATTACTTTTAAACATTATTTCATTTCACCTTTGAAAACAGTTTGGTGTCATTTTGATTCGTCTTTGGATTAAGCAAATAATGTTAAATAGTCGAGTAGGTAAAAATGGTAAATCCCATTTGACATAAATAAATGTCCTTGTTTTTCATGCATTTTAGATGGCGAGATCACTTTTCGGGTGCGTGGTGGCTTTAAACATCGCATTACCTTTCGCTCTTGCACTCCTTGCTTGGATATCTCTGAGGATGATTTTGGAAATTTCGTTGCTTGTGGTGCTGGCAATATATTCTATTTCGGTTGTCTTTCTTCTTTCGATTCTATCAATGGCAATATGGATGTTTCTGGATATTATACTGACCACAGGAGTTGTTCAGCAGTCACTATCGTGTATTGCGGTATGTGTATTCAAGTAAATTGTTCTTCTTATTAGATAATATTTGTAAATCGCAATATGGCTGATTCAAATCTATCACCTTGCAAACACACGTAAAAATTAATAAGCATATTATTTACAAACCTTTACTCGTTCAAAGATTATCCTTTACAATGTTCATATATGTAATAGAAAATTAATAAGAAAAATAAATAAATGAGGTCTGACATTAAGCTTTTATATAGTTCATGTATTTGGTGTATGTGCATAGTCATACTTTGTTCAATAACATGAACTCTAATAAACATTCGCTTTTTGCAATACCCTACCTCTTCTACGTTTTAACAAAATAGGTAGAAACTGTATTATTTCACTTTTCAACATATCCATTATTTAAGATAAATTCATCACTGGTTTCGTCGGCAAAGCTTTTTGATGTGGCTAGCAGTGTCCTCCGAATGTTGTGTGGAGTTTGTGATTTATCGCTTAAGGTAAATGCTTAAAATATCATACTAAATTTTTGATCGCAATCTGAAGTATATGGCTTAAGCTTCACTGACTGAGCTATTGAGGCAAATTGATATTGTCAAAATGACATTATTCATTCAGATGTGTTTCCATTATGACTCAAACGATTTATAAAATGAAGCAAAAAAGCTATGAGTTCTACTTATATTTACTCAATACATCGTAGCATCTTCTATGTAATCACATTAATATACTAATACAACGAACATACATTTTGTTATATATTTTAGATGGACACTCACACCTACCTGATGGTTTTCACTAGCGGTATGGTTTATCATCTCTTCCAATGTTCGCTAATTGATGTAACCATTTTCCTGGCAATCAATGGTCTGCTGAATACAAAAGAAAGGCTTAATTATTCGTTGCCACTTTGTGAAGGTTACTGGCTAAGAGCAATGACCATATATATCATTTTCTACCACAAACTTTCTTTGTATCATACGGTTTTTTACATTGCAGATATTTCTATTTACACCCATGGATTTACTACTATGATTTATCTTTCAAACGTTATGTTGTGGTGTTTTTGGCTATCAGGAATGTCAATTTATTGCTTGCTTTACCAGGTTATTGCTCTAAGTTATATGTTTTTATTCATAGCAATTGTGTTGATATACACTCCAATATTTTTGCTGGTACAGATTTGTGCACATAGTTGTTGGCTAATGGCGAGTGTAATGTATTATTTGTTCTACCAGGCAATATGTCTAGGCTGTATGATCTCATTCATAGCTCTGATTTTGATTTATACCCCTGTGTTTTCTCTGACACATGTTATTATTAATTCTTGTTGGCTAATAGGAATGTTAATATATTATCTTTTCTACCAGGTTATTGCTTCAAGTTATATGGTCGTGATCATATATCTGTTATTGATTTACACCTTTATTTTGTCGTCGGCAAACATCATCATCAATTGCGTTTGGCTATTAGGGATGTCAATCCATTACTTTTTCTACCAAGTAACTGCTTTTTTTTACATGATTTTATTCGAAACTGTGATGTTGCTTTACACTTTGATTTTTTATTTTGTCTACCCATTCATGTTGGCCTTTGGTGCCGCTAAAACGACGATGTTTAATATTTATTCATTATTAATCAATATAATTATGCATATCGTTAATGGTATGCTAGCAATGCCTTCATCTCTTTGGAATACTGTTCACTATTGTTTCTACCAAGTAATTTCCTTCAGTCATATGCTTTTTGCTAAAACTGTGATGTTGATTTACACTCTGATCGGTTACATTTTCTATCCTTTCATATTGATAGTTGATGCCGGTCAAATGACAGTCTATTACATTAGCTCCTTATATTTCAAAATACCGAATTCTATCGTAAATGGTATGATAGCAGTGCATTCATATCTATGGAATCCTATTTATTATTGTTTCTACCAGGTTATTGCATTAAGTTATATGCTTTTATTGAAAATTATGATGTTGCTTTACACTCTGATTTATTATTTGCTCTACCCATTCATATTGACTTTTGGTGCCGTTCAAACGACTGTGTATAATATTTGCTCATTATCAGTCACAATAATAATGTTTATCATTAATGGTATACTAGCACTTCCTTCATGTGTTTTGAATGTAGTTCATATTGTGATAAATGCATTTTTATCTGTATTGTTGTCATGTGTTTATTTTGTTGCTCTTTTTATCTTAGTTTTGGCTTTTGTTTATTGCATTTACATGTTATTTGATGCACTTAAAGAAAGAAGAGTATCAATCCCAAGCTCGCGGTCACCAGTTGCGCCATCGCCTTTGAAATTTAAACCAGCTACGAAATTATCTTTAAGTACCCCGATTCCAGCGACAGGTTTATCTGCTACTAAACAAAGCAGGCCATATCTGCGTAAAATTAGTCCTCCAAAATATCATATGCCGAAACCAAGCTACCAATTAGCTGACCTTGACTCATCCTCAAAGAAATACGACTTCATATGTAAACTATGTTCCCATACGTGGCTTTACAACGACAATGCAGGTAGAGACGCACGCAATCTGAATCATAGAACTATTAAAATAACAAACATTAAAACAGTAGAGAACAGTACTCTTTGGAAAAAATACATCAACAAACGTAACCGTATGCCCAATATTGATTTACCCAAATTGCCATTTCCAGTTCGCACAACTAATTATAGGAGAGGCTATTCATATACAATGGAAATTGATTCTCACAAAGAGTATTTACTTTTTCATGGAACAAAGACCAATAATATTGATTCAATCACTAGAAATGGGTTTTCTTTAACTAAAGCAAACGATGGCCTTTATGGTAGAAATATTTACTTTTCAGACTCTTGTCAAAAAGCAGATCAGTATACTGACTATAAACACAGTAGATCCGATGGCCAAGATCTAATGATTATCCTTGCAAGAGTTGCCCTCGGCAATTCAGCAAAACACTCCGAGTTCGATCCATCTAAGCAAGATTCATCTATTGGTGGAACAGCCGAAACTTCATTTATGCGTTTTTACGAATTCATGATTGGTAACGAAGAACAATGTTTCCCCGAATATGTCATATATTACAACAGGATATAGAGATATAGAGGGCTCGTCTTTACAAATATTTCTAATTTTTACTATAAGCACCTTTTTTGTCGCCCATCATGGGCTTGAACTTTACTTTTGTTTTGAAAAACGTACTTTTTCGTACGGAATTGCAGGCCATTGCATTCAATGTTATCGTCAGAATCTTTGTCTTTTGTCTTTGTCGTTATAATCAGTAATAATGATGTTGCCAAATATTTAATTGACTTGTTGTCTTGATTGTTAAAAACAATCGTTATTCTTCTGAAATGCTGAAGTGAATGGAAGTTTCAGCATCATATTTACTTTTCTGTCAAACAAAGGACACGCAACAATGGTTGTGTTGTAATTTTCTAGAGATTGTGGTTCGCTCTGGTTCTTGCCCTTAACTGGCTTTTTTCATTTGGCGATTAACTATTATTATGTATCTGCGGTAGTCGGTGTTCATTTTACATTATGTTCATAATTCTTGACATGTTTATGAGATTCATTTACTTAACGGATTTTACCATCATTGTCTTGTTAACAATTTTTTAATTTAAATAGTAAATTAAATTGTTATGTTTACAAATGGCAAAGTTTATATGTATTTACTTGTTTCGTAAGATTTAATATTGCATTTTATTAATACAAAACACGATAAGATATCAACAAATATGCACTCGTTATGGAAGCACATTTATCCTAAGGATCATCTGATCGATTAGTATAAAATGTATTACTGATAAGTATATTATATTATTGCTTATGTTAGATTGCACCTATGAACTTGGAGTTGGGTTTTGTCTGATATTTCGTTAATCAAATGTTTTTTCTTAAACAACAACAAAAAATATTGTTGTTTAATCGATATTTTATGCAGCATGTATTTTGTCATTATGATAAATATTGATAACTCAGATCAGTTGATTTATTGCTATTCAGTATCTTTATAATTATGTTTATATATATATATATATATCCAGATAAAATGATATGTACTATTGTGACATGTGTACATCCACGTGTTATGTTTCAATGGATGATTGTAAATAAATGAACATGTAAGGAATATTGAAATCATAATTCATAATGCTTACCATTTTGTTGATAAAAAACGATATTGTTACATGTGAAAATGGACTGATTTATACTTTTTTAAACATAAGGATATTCATTAAGCCGTTCGCATGTAGTGCATATTTGTATGTATATTGATTATTATGTTTAACGAAATGTCAGGCGTATTTTTGCTTCGCATATTTATTATCCAAAAATGTATCATGAATAGATATATATGTTATTTAAGGTACAGTGTAAAACGGATATAAAAATGTTTCATAGGTTTAAGTGCGATTGCAAATATAACCTTAAGTCTGGCTTTTGGCTCATTTGCGTTGTGTGATACTTTATCATTGTAAATGTGTGAATTGTTATGATGTTTTTATTGTTACGTGATTTTGAATTTGAATAAGATATATTTGTATGTCATTAAAGACGACTTATAATCACCCATCAATAGCAAAATACGTTTTCAATCCTCTATTCAAAAGAGAAGCCAGTATAATATATAAACATATTTATTTCATATATCTAAACATTCTTTTCAATGTAACGTGAGGATTATATTTAGTTTTATAATCAACATCATGCGAAGTACTCTACTTCGAAAAGTTTAGGCACAAAAGTAGTTTTTAAACGTATCTTTGACGACGTAAATGGAAATTACTTATAGAAATATACTTGTACTTAAGGCGTATTTCCTAGAAGAAATATTATTCAAATATATGAGAATTAAACAATAATGAAACCTCTTTAAAATATCAGTTGAATATTAGAATATAGGTTAATACAATTTCAATTTCTGAGGCACATACAATTTATATGCACTTGAAAACATCTAAATACAACAAAATACTTAAGGTTGATACTTTTTGCCTGTTTGACATTCTTTAACCTCCTATAATGCTAATTATGATTGGGAAATGATTGTTCTACATACCACCGTGTCATCAGATAAATAATCCTGAATGTTCGACCAAGATAATGTGTAACATATGATAGTTTTCATGTGTACGGAAAATGACTTGATGAGAATAGTTGTCAACTCCATATAAAAAAGGAGAATAGCTCTTCATGATTTTCCTTGGAGGCACGTATCGATACAATCGAAATATAATATGAAAAAAAATATGCATAATGCGACTTAATGAAAAGACAAAGCACCTAGATTATGTAGTATAATATGAGTTCAACCTTGCAACTAGCCCCATTCATATTCCATAAAATAAGGCAAAAGATAAAAGGTGCAAAATATGTTATATATTAAAGTGTTCTGATATCTAAATATTCAAAACAATACAGACAGAAACAGTTGTATCTAACCCAAATTACATCTCACTTATCGTTTTCACTAATAATCATGGTATACTGAATACCCTTTACTCATAAGAAACATGTTGAATATTTCATGAATATAAAAATAACCGATAAAAAACGACTAAGACAATGTTAGGTTATCTGTGAATCTGCTTTATTTTTCGAGTGTGCAAAATATTCTTGAATATAATAAATAATTAAAATACATTTTTTTAAAGTTCGTCATGTTGCATTTGGCACTGACTCGAGTATATTTAATTCGGTTTATTTTTATTCTTTTTCATCAATACCGTTAAATCAATTTTGATATCGCTTCTTTTCATCTATTCCATTTCCTTTTAAGCATATAAAAATATAACTGATACGCATATAGTATTATAATTCATTCATTGTTCTGTGAAATATTTATAGCATAGACTATACGATTCAAGTAGTCTCAAGTACCTACTTTTGAATCGATTACCAATGAGATACATGCTTTAAACTGTTTATGACAATATTGATAATAAACCTCATGGATGATAATCACATGGGAAAGTGTGTTATTAAACTGTGCTTTAAGAACAATATTTACAAGTGAATTGATGAATTTGGTAGTAAAAAGCATCAATGTTTCATCATTGATTAGATATGATGATTGCTTAAAACATCTAACCATTGTTATCCTTTGATATACTCCTATATTGCTTCACATATTTTGGAAACAAAGCAGTCTTGTTTGGTTTCACGGAATCATTATTGGGAAATTTAAAAAATAGGTGCGTGTTTGTTTTTTAAATAAACCTAAGACATGTTACAATTTTGAATTGCTATATCTGCTCTAGAAAATTATTCTTTCAGTGAGTTACATTTTTACGAAAAGTATCGCCTAGTTTATGAACAATTCTTCTAGATTCGCGTTTAAATTTATTTAATTTATCATTTATACATATTATAATTGACTTCCATCCGGTAAGTATAAAACAAATTGGCATTTCCAATATATTCAATCACTGATAAAACCAGTTTTTACATGCATCTAACATATCCAAAAACCACGGTTTGGGTAAAACGCTATAGGCTTATAATGTAAGAGTGCCTCATGGCTGACATAAAAAATAATAAGGCGATTTTGGATCTGTGGCAAAATTTACGAAATTATGCTCGAGCTGACCAAATTTTTATTTACACATCAAAACAATTTTCAGGTGTATTACGAAGCTTCTTTGACTACATCATATCAACGACATGTATTTCCAAAATATTTATTTGTGACCAATTTTAATCAAAGGGTTTCAAACAAAATGTGGTAAAAAACATCCAAATCATCTTCCAAAGCCCGAAAATACAAATATATAATCTACATTGGATAACATGCATAAATTCATATTTTTACGTTATCTAGCCTTTATTTAAAGTAACGTCTAAGAAACGTCTTTCTTTCGTCTGCGACGAGAACAAATGTATGTCACAGAATAATACAAAACTATTGACAGAAGTTTCTACATGTATACCAAGCCGTAAATTAATATGCTCCAAACACAGTTTTATGTACCAACGTATATATATAAATAAAAATGCAACATATATAAATATAAATGATCAAATCATGTGGTCTCTTTATATAACTGTCATAGAAAAGATGTAGCATTAAACTCATAGTTTAAAATTAATCGTAGATAAAACAAGAGTATATAATAAAACATCTCAAAGCACATATACTTTAGAATTCAATGGGCGAAAACTGCCCAAGCGCAGGGTAGAGAATTGAGTGATTTTCGCTTACCTACACAATTAAGATAGATATAACTTATCTTCTGCTATAATCTGCTGACTTATATTGAAATCCATTGTGATAGGAAACAGAAGTTGAATTGAAGTGCGCATTCGATTTATTAATAAATTACTAAAATATTTTTTCAATGAAAACGAAAATGTTAAGTTTTTTATTTAAAAAAAAATTATGTCTTTCCTCATACATATTGATTGAGCTTAAACATTTTCTTTTCGTGAGAAAACGATAAAAACACATTAGATATTGAAACGTGCTATTCATAAATTAAAGTGTTCACAGAATGAAGTATTTTCACTTGAGTGAATGCTTTAAATTTCCTATTAAGACCCAACGGTGAAATAAGCAGAATTTATAACGAAACTATAACCTTTAGATTGTAGAGGCATTTATGTTATTCATATGCTACATTAAACCCTAAAAATGAATTGCCTAGATATTGTATGACATCAAATAAAAAGAAAAATTCCAAAAATGTTTTCCTTAAAATGAATAAAACATATGTTATGTTTGATGTTTGAGATAAAAACTAAATATTTGTAAAAGTTAAAAAAAATACAGATCCGTTGACAAAATCAAAGGATACTAAACACTTAAACACATTAATAAAGCAGGATAAATATTTCTACCAGGCCATGGCAACTGTCACAAATGTAATTGACACACATGTTGATTAAATAGCATAGATATGTTATTTGTTTTTATAACGATCGATACATTTTCAATTTGCTTTTGTGTAGAACCATACAAAAATATTCTTTTATTGTCAAGATATATTGTGAATTTTTATTTTGCAATCTCAATAAGCATTCATAGCAAGAATCGATTTCATTCAGATAAATGAATTAATAATCCACTTATTCGATTTCATTCAGATGAGCGTATTAATAATCCAATATTGAATTCCTTTATCACATATAATTTATAAATGTGTAATCTATAGCATTGGATTCAAGATAAAAATCATTGTATTTAAGCACTGAATGCATTTTAATCAATGTTTATAATTGCCATTTAAGCCATTTTCGTCACATTAATGAACTAAGCATAATGTCGTTTGATTGATATGATAGTGTGGCATTGTTTCTAAATGGTATAACATATATTTTGTAGATGGCGAATTTCATATTCAGATGCGTTGTTGCTTTTAACATCCTGGTACTACCTGTCGTAATTCCAATCCTCTTTTGGATATCTTTGAAAACAGGCTTCAGTATTTTTTACTTGATGGCATTGATTTTATATTATTTGTGGTCACTTATCGTTGCTATATGCGTGCCTATAGCAACCTGGATATGGTTTGATATTTTCAAAGCATTACATATCCCTCATCAGTTCTTCCATTATTTGTGGGTATGTACTTTTCTTAAGTAAACTTCAATACGATTTTGCATTATCATACATTAAAGAAATTATTAAAAAGGATGAAAGTACTGAAATTAGTCATATTTTATTACATTAAACTTGATTCTTATAAGAAATTATAAAATGTACTAAATATCAATGTGAGCGATAACTTATACGAACAATCTCAATACTTTTTTGCAAAAAAAGAGAAAATCTTCCTTGATACCAGAGCTTTAAATTACAGTGGGCATTGCAAATACAAACCGCAATATGTATATATTTTTTTATATTCTTTCGATTTGTGATTTAGTTTTGTGATATAAACACGCCAAGCAAAAACAGACACGAACGCCAAAATCGTTGAGTTTATTTTTCTATTGAAATTCTGTTTGTGTTCCTATATTTGTTTATATATAACATGACTCATAAAATGACAATATCTCGAGTGGCGAGTAAAATCTGTCAATTCTCCAAGGGGAAGCAAAGAAATAGTTTCACGAGAGCAAGGCTCGCGTGAAACTATTTTTGAATTGACAGATATCACTCGTCACGAATTGTAGTGTTGTTTTTATTCCTAGATAATAGCATCTGAATATCAAACTAATTGAAATAAAATCCCCGAAAGGGCCAAAACTAAAATTGTTACAGTAATTTGGTTTAGATCTGTCTGTATTAATAAAATGATAACTTATAATCAAAGAAAAATAAATAAATATTGTTTCTCTATTATGTCCGTTTTTGTAATTGAAATAAAGTTATATTCGTTATAAAAAATAAGATGATTCATCAACACCTTAAGAAACAACCTTCTATCATTTCACAATTCATATCAACACTAATGTCACCCATTACTAATGAGATTGATTAAAGCGTAAGCGTCATAAATACGAGCCCATCGTGACGCAATGTGTTGCGTAGAATTACTGTGACGTAAGCACGCAAATGAATAAGAACAATGGAGTTTGTAAATAGACACACGGTAGAGTAAATGTGTTAAGTGTTTGTTTAAAAGCGAACAAGATGTCACAAATAAATGATTTTTTGGAGATGAGTTTATCTTATTTTCATTTTGTTTTACAGATTCATATTTTGGTGGCTCGGCGAAAACAGTTTGTCGCTGCTGTATGTTTCATTTTCATTATACCTTTCATCAAAGCAATATTTTGTGATATTGTCTTCAGTGCCATCTGTATTGCTCTCTACAAAATGCAAGGCAGTATAATCATGAAATTATCAAATGTACTGGTTGATGTAATACAGAAGGTAAATACAAAATTTTACATTTTATTAAGTGGCATAATACTCCCGTACAATTATTTTCTAATACACAGATGATAAATGAGGATTAACATTTGCTTTTATTCATGTATAATAGCGTTTTAATAGCAAATGGTGTTAAAATACTTGACATTTCACTTTAAAAAATGTTTGCATATAATTTAGGTGGACAAGCAGGGATACCAAGCCGCGTTCATTTTTGGCATGTGTTATTGTATCTGGCAAGATGTTTTTTGGGATGTTTTCCAGATGACTATCTACGGTATATTGGACTCAGCTCTGGTTAAGGTTGTTTGTACGTTTGTTACACTAACTGTTTCGCTGTCACAATCAATGGCTATGTTTACTTACTCAGCCATTTCAATGATGACAAACATATTATGGTATTGTTTTATCACAATAGCAATGCCTATTTATTACGTTTTCTACTCAATGTTTGCATTATTGCCCTTTGAAGCATTTCAAATGGTGATGCATAGCGTTTTCTTCTCACTACCTTCATGCTTTTATTATATATACAATGTTATGTGGGAAATGGCATTTTTACTCTTTAACGCAGTTCAAATAGTAATCTATTATATTTCGTATCCATCTTATGGTCTAGTTTTCCTAACTGTGGTAATGCTTATCTATCTTGCTGTGCCGGAAGATCCACTTCCATCAAAAGAATATGTTCCAAGACCATATTTCCAATTAGTTGATCTAGACCCAACTTCTAAGAGATACGACTTTATATGTAAACTATGTTCCCATACGTGGCTTTACAAAGACAATGTCGGTAGAGACGCCCGCAACCTGAACCATAAAGCGATACAAATTACAAACATTAAAACAGTAGAAAATGACACTCTATGGAACAAATACATCACAAAACGTAGCAGTATGACCAGTATACATTTGCCTAGATTGCCCTTCCCCGTCCGCACCACAAACTATAGGAGAGCTTACTCAAATATAATGGATATATCGTCGCAAAAAGAACTGTTACTTTTTCATGGTACAAGGGCAGATAATATTGATTCTATCGTAAAAAATGGATTTTCACTAGGTAAGGCACACGACGGTCTTTATGGTAGGAAGATATACTTTTCCGACTCTTGTCAAAAAGCAGATCAATATACTGACTATAAACACAGTCGATCCGATGGAAAAGAACTAACTATAATAATGGCAAGAGTTACCATAGGAAACTCAGCAAAACACTCTGATTTCCTTGAGTATGTACATGATTCGTGCATAGGTGGAACGGCAGAAAACGAATATATGCGGTTTTACGAATTCATGATTTGTAACGAAGAACAATGCTTTCCAGAATATGTCATATATTACAACAGGATATAGAACTATTAACGGATCGTCTTTAAAACTGTTTCTAATTTTACTTTCAACACTCTATTAAGTCATTATTGTGTCAATAATTCGATTCAGCTTTTGTTGCATTGAAACCATTATAATTTCTACCAAATCAGATTATTGCTTTCAATGTTTACTATATTTTTGTCATGAATGGTCTTTGATTGTGTTTTTTTTACAAATATTAAACAATCGGCGGGCTTATAACTAACATTATACTTAAGAAAGGCTGAAGCAAAAAGAAATATGCGTTTGTGGAATTTATAAAGTAATGTTAAAGGTACACATGAAAGCTTGTATTAAAATGGTACTTACTAGTTTACTCGATTTTACAATCTGATATTCAATAAAATGTGTAGGCATCGCACTTGTGTATTTGTAATATCCCAGATTCACTGGAAAAACTGATTTTGCGTTAAATTGGTATAATGTTTTCGACATTTCGCTTTTGACCTTTGTACTAAACTTTATCTATTTTGTCGTAATGTGTTGGCTGATATTCATATTCGAATATATGTATAGTATCAGATTTATGCATGAAGGTCATATGAGTCAAAAAATTTTATCATTCGTGTGATAATGAAAAGTTATATTTTCTTTATTTAACGAACGCCATGCGTAACGTTGTCTCACTTGTAAGTCATACCATATGATCACTGTGTATATTTAACAAATCTGTATGTTTAACACAAAGATGCTTGGAAGAGGCATATAACTATCTAGATAATGTTTAACCTCGTTTGATACTAAACGAAATTGCCAAAGAAATTATTATGGGTGTTCAAATACAATTGCAAATATAAATAAACGACTGTTCTTTGGTTTAATTCTGACTAACTTGTGATACTTAATCATAATATTTTGAAATCCATGTTTCGAAGACGACGTCAAAACGGGATTATTAAGGAAAACAACAAACATATTCTGTGAAATTTTATATGCTTTTTAAAACATTTTAATACGAAAGTGTTTCATGTATTATCGAAAAGAGTTTTTAGTTAGACTTCTTCGCATTGCATATCATATTTCGTTGGCTATAAAAGCATTATGAACAGATAATTCTGTCTCTATATAACCGTATTTGTGTTGCCAATATGTAGATATCATTCACCAAAGCTATCAAATTTAAATATATAGAAATATATACAATAACACGAATAAATGTTGGTTTAGAAACTGAGTGGGTGGATAATAAGAATGATATGATGGAGAACGAGTATTTTCAGACAAGTAAACTGAAATGATATCCATATTTGCATTTGCGTGTCAATTAGCTTACAAGTACATCGTGTGTATAATAATAAACAGTATATACCAAGACGATTCATTATTGGCTTGTTTGATATGAGAAAATATTTATCAACCGCAATAAAAAGGTTACTCGTCCATAGAACTGCCCAATATACATGTTAGTCCACTTATTAAGGGCAAGAATATGATACACCTTTAGCATACATAGTGTATTGCTTATTTTAATGATTTGTACTTCTAAGCCATCAGGACAAAATATGTTATATATGTGTAGATGATGTGATAACTGAGGAAATTTGAAAGGCTGAGTAGGCTTCTCTCGCGGAGTGCTGTGGATCTGCAGTTTTATGGATATAATCAGTGATAGATAATTAAATTCATATAATGAAAAGGTCTAGAAATAGCAGAGCAACATTACGTTCAATGGTTGCTTGATTGTTTTTCAAGATTATTCATTTTTATACAACCATTTTTATATTTTGCGTGATTGCAAATCAGGCTAATTGAAGCAAATTAAAAATATCGCGTTAGCGATAAAAAGTTATTCAGGATTTAACACTGAAAGTATTGCAGACCAAAGGAATGATTACACAATAAGACTATTTAGTCGATTTTTGAAGATTACTCACTTTTAAATTCTTTAATAAACTAAAGCCACACGATAAAACGCATAGGTACGGCTCACGAAAATACAGGATTCATCACTGAATGTATTGCAAAGCAAATGAATGATTACACAATACGGATATTTAGTAGTTTTGGAAGAAAACTCACTTTTACATTTTTAATAAACCACAGCCACACGATAAAACGCATAGATACGGCCCATGAAAATACAGGATTCATCACTGAATGTTTGCAAAGCAAATGAATGATTACAAAATACGGCTATTTAGTAGATTTTTGAAGAAAACTCAATTTTACATTTTTTTAATAAACTACAGCCACACGATAAAACGCATAGGTACGGCACACAAAAGTTAATCAAAGGAATGATTACACAATACGACTATTTAGTAGATTTTTAAAGATCACTCACTTTTACGCCGTCACCTAAAAATATAAATATTTTCTTCAAATCTGCTACACAACTCTTCCATTCTAGGCTTGTTAAAATTATCGAATTCGAACCCGAAAGTACAGATATCATAAACAGTCAAATAAATCACAAAAAGGCGAAATATAGCAGTAAAATTGTTGTATTTCAGTATTTCAATTGGAGTATGAGATGAACCGAGTATTTGACGATGATAAATACGTGATTTTAGTGCAACCGGTTTAGATTAAGTTGCGCATGATATTTATAAAATATAAACATATGCATATCAAATTTGTATAATGTTTTTTTTTCGGTTTGTGTCATGAATGTGGAAATACTTGTTAATTTACATGCTGTTTAGCCACGGAAATTGAGATTGGAAAGAGAATAGAGGTTTAGCAAAGCCGCACATGTTATTCACTTATTGTTATTCAATTAAAACTCACAGCCCTATATGTGTTTGTTTGCCAGTCGATGGTGAAGTAAACATATACAAAGATGTCTTCGTTTTGTTATTGTTTATCATTTTGTTCATTGTCATTTCATCAATTGAAATTTATTTAGAAAATAAGCCCAATATTAATCTTAACAAGTTTTAATATCTGCTGACAACTATTGTACTTGATTTGCACTGTAATAACACATTAAACAATAAATATAAGAGATATTGATGATAATCTTTTGAGTAAATGGCTGTTCAATAAATATATCTAACAACGTTTTCCACTTATGACTATTATCGGGTGCAAGCCCATATGCTGCTATATCATTGTTCGTTGTATTTAATCAGTATTGTCATATATGCTACCATCTGAACAGCACAAGTGCCATTATAAAAATTGTATACTTGTTCTCATACAGTGACAATGTATTACAACTTATAATACGGCTTTAACCACTCGATTAATCGCTTGAGTTGATGCACTTGCTGATAAAAAGTTATGATAATAATCATTTTTAATAGGGACACCCAGATAAATCATATTTATAAGATTCAATAAATCAAGATGCATTGAAACACTGCATGCATTATATGCCTTATAATGCCAATGTGAGATTGATTGGGATTCGTAGCAATTACCGTGTTTATACGAAAAGGATAAACATATTTTAAAAAATGTTTTATAATCATTGGACTGTGTAAAGATGTGTTATATTAAGTAGTTGAATCTGTATAGCGTATTCGCTAGACGAATCAACAGCTATCCATCAATTGTTTCTTTCTGTGCTGTTGAAAAATAAATGCTTGTGTTAATACAAAATCATATTTCATAAAGATGATTAATGTATAATTGCATGTTCACATTTGTGATTATAAAATAGCTCTTTGAATTGAAGAACAATCGTCGGCATTTGTAAATAAATTAAAACATTTCGAACAAAAGATTATGGGATGTATTCATGTTTGCTGAACGACAAAACTGACTGGTAGTTATATAACTAACATAGTCAGAACTTTATTTTATTTACAACAAATATACAAGTAGAAGAAACTTATAAGTTGATGGCATTATCTCAATAAACAGTGGATTTCGAATTTGGATTTTAAGCTTTATTTGAATTTGTCAAGTATCGCCAGTGAATGGTATTACTATTTTTTAAAATTATTCTAAATGCTCGGAGACATCCCAGCATTTAAGTTGATTTAACTTTTCTCACAGCTTTTATACTATTTAGTATTAAACGCAATCACCAAAAAACTATGTTGTATCAATTTGCCAAATAAAGCCTGAAGAAGTATACTCAAACATTCGCTATTGAAGTGAGCGTGCAAGTTATCAACCTTAAATGCTTTTATATTAATCCAAACATGCAATATCATCTTGTAATGAATATGTACATTTACATTCAATTGTGTTTTTGTGTATTCGATGTTGGAATAAGCATACCATACATAAATATTACGAATTTGGCAGAACAGTTTTAATTTGAAAGTAATGATGAATTGAACCAATTAAAAGTGCACGAATTCATTCATATTTCATATTAATTTGTGATTATTTATAATTATTAATTAATTTTAGATGAATGAAGCAGAAGTCATCTTACTTGCTGTATTTACAATTGTCATTGGATTTGTCATTACAATTGTCTACATAATTACATTCCTTGAATGGTTTGTCTGGACGATAACGACTTGTGTTTTATACAATATACCAGTGGTAATAGATAATGTCTTGGATGTAGTTAAAACCCTAGTATGGATGCCTTGGACGATAACAACTTGTGTTTTATACAATATACCTTTGGTAATATATTATGTCTTGGATGTTTTCACTATCCTGGTATGGATGCTTTGGACGAACGCAACTAGTGTTTTATACAATATACCTTTGGTAATACATTATGTCTTGGATGTAGTCATTACCCTGGTATGGATGTTTTGGACGAACGCAACTAGTGTTTTATTCAATATACCATTGGTAATACATTATATCTTGGATGTAGTCATTACCCTGGTATGGATGTTTTGGACATTATGTCTTGGATGTAGTCATTACCCTGGTATGGATGTTTTGGACGAACGTAACTAATGCTTTATACAATATACCAATGGTAATACATTATGTCTTGGATGTAGTCATTACCCTGGTATGGATGCTTTGGACGAACGCAACTAGTGTTTTATACAATATACCATTGGTAATACATTATGTCTTGGATGTAGTCATTACCCTGGTATGGATGTTTTGGACGAACGCCACTAGTGTTTTATACAATATACCATTGGTAATACAGTATGTCTTGGATGTAGTCATTACCCTGGTACGGGTGTTTTGGACAATACTAACTACTGTTTTATATAATATAACATTGTTAATATATGATCTCTATGTTGTGATAATTATACTGGCTGTGGCTATAGGAATATGGTTGATTCTAACACAAGAGGAAGAACGAACCCCTGAGCCTATTTTTGATGTTTCATCGGATCATTACCCGATTTTGATAACATTGGAGCCATCGTCTCCCCAGTATCGCTTTATCTGCGGATTGTCTCGTCATACATGGATTTATAAGGATAATCTCGGGAAAGATGCAAAAAATCTTAACCATTGTGGGATGAAAATATCTCACATTAAAAAAGTGCATAATAGGCCTTTAAGAAACAGTTATTTAGAAAGACTTGAAAACATGCCGGATATTGATTTGCCCAAATTACCATTCCCGGTACGAACAACGAATTATAGGAGAGCGCATGCTGATATCATGACCATTGATGAAACTCGTGAGGTTCTGCTTTTTCATGGCACCAAACCTGAAAACATTGATTCCGTCACTACAAATGGATTTTCTTTACAATCAGCTAATTACGGATTGTATGGTGCGAAGCTCTATTTCACAGATTCATGCCAAAAGGCTGACCAGTATGCAGATCGAAAGTATGCCCGTGCCAATGACGAATCCGAGCTCACCATGGTCCTTGCGAGAGTTGCTCTCGGTAATGCAGCGCTTTACTCGGATTTTGATGAATCATGGCATGATTCGTGTATCGGAGGTAAAGCTAATACAAATCATATGCGCTTTTACGAATTTATTATATGCAATGAAGAGCAATGCTTTCCTGAATATGTCATTTACTACAAAAGAGTGTAAAAATGTTGTTAATAAAGTTGTATAATTAAAATTACAGCTATGAATATGTAATTGTTAGTGAAAATCATATGACATATTTCCATTTTATTCCTAGATGAGAGTGACATACGGGGTGACATAATGTTTAAAACGGACGTCACCCAGGCCCTTTTAATGCTGATTATTAGCAAGTCTCCAACCCATGTTTTAAAACGAACATAAAAATCTACATACCTCAAATCATCAAGTAATATGCGTTGAAACTGGTAATAAAGTATATAATCCAAAACAAAGGAATAACAACTTTATTCCTTATGATTTTAAACATTATATTTGTAATC
>LQRL01178674.1:0-10041 GCA_001703475.1 Hydroides elegans | reverse complement strand
TATTTGGCCCTTTCGGGGATTTTATTTTTATACATTATTTCAATGAATTTGACATTCAGATGCAAGTATCTAGGAATAAAAACAATACTACAATTCGTGATGAGTGAAATCTGTCAATTCTCCTCGGGAAATCAAAAAAATAGTTTCACTCGAGCTTCGCTCTCGTGAAACTATTTTTTTGCTTTCCCTCGGAGAATTAACAGATTTCACTCGCCACTCATGAGGTATTGTCATTATCTGCAAAATTTGTTGGTTCTTGAAAGCTGTTAACCAAGAATCCTCAGCTTATGCATGGACAAACATTGACAATTCAAATGGTATAATTCCATTTTGTTATTTTAATGTTAACATACATTCTATAAGGTTTGATATTAATTTTGCGTAGCTTTGTGTATTGCATAGATCTTGGATAATTTAAAGCTTTTTTGCTTCAGTATACCTATATACTATATGTTAACCTCAGTTTATTGCAACTTGAATCACTGATTGAACGTAAGTGTATGTAAGATCTAACACTGATAAAATCATTTCTAAAGATCATGTTCCTACTTGTCGCTCCAAAAATAAGATGTCATCTGGCTGCTTCATATTATTAAACCAAAACACATAATCATATGTATTAGATTAAACCAAAACACATCATCATATGTATTATTGGTCTACACTTGAGCACATGAGTTCATTGCTCTAACGACTTGCGTATAAATTCAACTGATTTATAAACACAATTATATATAAAAGGGGTTTTGATGCATATAACAAGGCATATACTAACTTGTTTGCAATTATCAAGACTATTTCATCGAACAGGTTTTTCAAATTATGATTCTATGGTCAATTATATTTTAAATGTACTGAAAGTCAATTTATGATTGATATTTTGACTAGTGATTGACTGGTTGATATTTTTTAATCATTAGGAAATGACTTCATGAAATTCAATGGTTTCATTAACGTTTATTGAATCTATAATTGCGAGTCAATCAAATTTGATTATTGTTTTGCGTAATGTAATTATTTCATATATTATCTTGATTTTATTTAATAAATCTATAAGTGATGATTTTCAAGTTTATTAACCATTTAAAATACAAACATAAGTCAAGGATTGCGTAATTGCTAGGTTTTTGTTTGTGTGTGGATCAAACAAGAAAGTATACTCAAATCCAATTAAGGGGCCTTGATAGCTTGAATAAATAACGTAAACATAATGTTGATATTTTTTGTGCTCTTAAATGTATTATAATTTTGTCTAAGCTATATCATTTGAAATAATAAACTATATTCTTGATTCGGTTTCACTTAAAAACTCACAAAATATATCACAACAAATATAGTGTGATATTACTTTATATTAAGCCATTGTATAATGTATTCTATTATTTTCCTAGCAAGCTGATCATAACATTCAGAATTTATACATAGGTTTTGACCGTATTATTCAAAACATGTAATATTTCAAAAAAGTCAAATGATGTATTTCTTTGCTTGATTAAGCAGTAAATTTGTTAACATGAAATCTAAAAAAGCGTTCTTTGTTGAGTGCTTTAAAATATGTCATATAGGATCAATGCAGAAACCAAGTTGTCTGATATGTGTAGGGTATAAGAATAACTTGATTGTCTTTTATAACAAAAATACTTAACTGTTACTTAAATGCATTTACTCATTTGCTTAGTTCCCCAAAATTAGAATATGATTCCGACGTGATTGCAATTATTGTATTGATACATAAAAAGAGGGAAATTATTCATTCAAGGCAATCCATTTTCACTACAACAAGGGCATGACATACGGCTAAACGTAACTAGCTACATCACAGGAACTTAATATATACGGTCCAGAATGTCCATAAGTCAGGATTCAACACCTAATGAGTTGCAGAGCAAATGGATAATCGCACTATACGGTGTTTATTGATATCGCCCTGAATTTCATATTTTGACGGTGGGCACTTTTACTGGAATTAGGAGATGCTGTTGACGAATCATGATATAATTACAACATATGAGACACATGAGATATGAGCTAGGATCCAACTCGTTGTCATAATACATATTTTCTATATCTCATGTATCAATAGTATGTATGCTTGAGCAAACCTTGAGTGCTGCTTTATCTACTTTCTAGAAGTCATTAACTTATGTTTTGATAACCAATACGATCAAACTAATTAATACTAATAATGTTCCCATTAAGCCTTTTATGAACACATATAAACTGATGATCGTTTGGTTTGAAAACTGGTTTGAATGGGTGTTTAAATCATGGTGAAAGGCCTCGTGCAACAATGTGTTAAGTTGACTTCATATGTTTCGACAAAATTTGTGACATGATTATAGATTCATGTGTAATTGCTTGAAAAATGCAAATACATCAATGCCTTTATCATAATTTCAATTGTCTACTTGCCAATCCTTATATAAATGACCGAATAAAAAAGATAAATTTCCCTTTTCTCAAAAGGTGAACCCAATAAAACACTATGCCTACTTCACTAAAGGTCTAATCTATTCATGGACACTCTTTATTTTTCTATGCATCTGTTTTTTTTTATTATTCCTTTATTATTTAAACATGATCTGAGATAACTTTAAAAAGGAAGTCTTATATGTATCTCAAAGCGTAAATATCATTATTGCTAACAACTTTACATAAACAGTCTGGTGCACTATGATTACCAATTGTGAAAAATGAAACAAAGGATGTATTGACAATATTCTTTTGAATTAATAGTTCAATAAATTATCTTATAGCAGTATCTATTTATAACTATATTGAAATGTCAGCTCAGATGTTATTTTGTCATTTTTTGGTTATGAAATCAGCATTTTTTTATATGCTACCACTTTAACCACACATGGGTCTTAATAAAAAAGGGCACTTGTTCTCAATATAAAAAATCAATTGTCACTTGGATTTTCAGCTTTACCTATTCGAACAATGGTTTAAGTTGCTATACTAGCTGATGAAGAGTTTTGATAATAATCATGATAAGCAGGGATACCCAACAATCATATTTATAAAATTTAAAAAGATAAGATGCATAAAAAAGCTGTATATATAATATGCCATATATTTCATCCTCAAAATATTATATTCCGTATACGTATGTTAGAAACGAACCCCATTGATTGCGCGAGGAATAATTATCTCGAGAATGGTATGGCGTTAAGGACTTAATCCTCAATATTGTCTAGTGACATAAACATTGATGGTTACAATAATACTTTTTATACAACAAGACTGTCCAAGGACAGTGTGCCACAAGCTAATTGGCACTTGGCCAAGGTTGCTAACACATTTCAAGAAAATGACTCTTGCAAATAATAAAGCAGTGAAATAGGAAGAGCTTAAATTATCTAACATAAGTTATTTATCATCGCCTAACCATTACAATTAATTTACATCAAAAATATCCCTGATGAGTCATATTCAACTCAACTAACATATTAAAAGCCATTATAATGCACTTATATACTGTCTACGTCCTTTTTTTTAAGTATATGAGCATATTGTTCATCGATGTAAACAAAACATTCAGCTTAAATCTTATATTTTCGCTCATACAAATGACAACTCGCACCCGCATACAATTAAAGGTAACATAATGTAAACAAACTCGTTGCATCTTGTATTATCGTTCACTAACTTCAGAATGAAACTGATGGCGTGGATGAAGCAAAAATATATTTTTATTTTTTAGAAGTGCTTATATAAACCCGATTGCTATATAAGCACACCCTGAAACCACAAGGACTCTAGGAATATTTTAGAAAAATCCGCGTTTAAATCGGACGAGAACTGTGTGAGAAGTAGGCTTTTTTGTAAAAGTTTACGAATTAAACAAATAAATCAATAAATATACATATATCAATCAATAACGGCAAAGTGGTCACACAAACCACGGTTTGCTTCGCAAGCCGTGGCTAAAAAGGATACGCATATTTAACGAGTGTTTATTTGATCATTAGAATGGGTTAAGATGTGTTTGTTTAAATATGATTGAATCAATTGAATATCTATAGGGTATTTGCCAGAGCAATCAACAATTAATTGTTACGATGTCGTTGAAATGTCAATTGTTGGGTTAAAACAAAAATATATTCTATATATGAAATTTGTGTAACATTTCATAGAAACTTATGTCATTACAAAACAGCACTTTTAGTTGAAGAACCACTGTTAACATTTTCATAAATTAATTTTTATCAATATACTATTGGATGTATTTTTATTCAACACTGAACGATAAAACTTGCCAACATATAGCTAACTCAGCAAGATTAATTTTACTGAAAATAAACATTTAAATAAAAGAAAGTTATTATTTGATTGTATTTATTTAATAACATACAAAATATATCTAAGGTACGTAACTGTGGATATTAAACTTTTTAAAAACTTTTTTAAGCATATATATTAGCAACATATACATCTTATGTTGTTTTTGTGTATCCTCTGTTTCACAAAGCACCCCAAACATGCATTTATAAGCGTTGACAAACAAATTAAATTTGATGAAATTGAAAATGGAATGATTACTTAACAAAAAAACGTTTAATATTTCATGTATAAATTGCTTATCAATTAAAAGGTCTGTATAATTCTTTTAAGATGGATGAAGCAGCCGAATTCTTCCTTGCCGTGATTGCAGTTCTCATTGGACTTCCGTGCTGTGTCTTAATCATTAAATACCTTGTATGGATGGCTTGGATGATAACAACTAATGTCTTATACATTATAGGATTGGTATTATCTTTTCTCTTGGCTGTGGTCAAAATAAAGAGAAAGCTGGATGAATTGTGTAAGGAGCTTGATAAGCATTGAAGAGCCATGCTTGCCTCAATAGAATATATACTACTAAAGAGTGTAAATACTTTGATGATATTACTTATGCTTTTATCAAGATCTTAAATGTATAGATGAAAAAACGACAAATTTGTGTATTTTTATTGTGTATTTTTATAATACCGATATTTCAACGTTATCTATATCATATATTGAGATATACAATCATTGAAAAGTCCTAACGAATAAGTGCTTACGTATCTTATTTTTAATGTATAGGAATGGGTAATATTCCAATTGTTGTCATGTTGTTATTTTAATGTAATTATCTATAACACTTGACAAAAGTATTTATGTGTATTTATGTGTATTACTCCATTTGTTTCATAATTAGAAAAATAATGTATTACTAAATATCTATACTTACTCCTGTTGATTTTGCAACGTTAAAGCATTGATGAATCATAAATAAATGAAACAGCTGGCACCTATGCATTCATATTTCTAGACTTACTTATTGTGCTTTATCAGTTTTGACATATGTTCTATGAATGGTTCCATACATATTCCCTAATTTCAATGTTATACATCAATAGATTGCGATATTTTTTATATTATTTGTTCCTTTTTAAATAATGAGCCGTGCACGCGAATGTATTGGGATAAAAATAATATTCGTGTGTTTATGTGATAAACAATTACTAATTTCTTTTTTGTTTAGTTTGGTGGAGGCTTACCTTTTCATAGTTTGTTCGTTTATTTGTTTCACAATCTTGTTCTATATACATTTATATAACATGTGCTATGTATACATACACTCAACTTTGAATAGCATAAAGTATCTTATTTTATTTTTTTAAAGCTTCAGTTTTAACTACAGATCAATTTCATAAACCTATCTAATGAAGGCACTGTCAGTACTCATTTGCATTCCATAGTTAAGTTTTCATCGCATTATATTACACTGATCGATTCGCCAAATAAAAACAGCCAAATGTAGCAAACATCACTTTAATGCATTTATTTAATTCAGTTTTTGTTTAGCATTGTGTTACTAATTTGTAGCAACCTGTCAAAGTCAAAGTGAAATGCAAAAATTAATTGGTGATTTAATCCATATTTGTGTTAGATCAAACAAATACCTCCATAGACTTTCTCAATATAAGAAAAATAGGTATCTCTATGTTGATAAATGTTTCTCATATGCACACTTTTTCAGATTCCATTTGTATACGAATTATGTGTTGTTGTTGTCAAACTTATATTGAATAAGATTTAAAATTCCGAATTGTTAAAAATATACATTCATTTTACTTTCAAACGGTGAATAATAGTTTCGTTAGGGAATAACGTAAAACAGTTCATAATATCGCTTTCAAAACTACATTAATAGTTGGGTTGTATAAAAAAACGAATACACTTATTAAGTCCTGACAGCTGCAAAGTACAAATCAAATTTGTAGCTTTTGTAACACGATGCATCATTATGGCTAGCTTTCAATAAATGTAATTGATGCTAAAATGTGGTTAGCACTATTACTAGTTTGAAGCTGGGTTATGATCTGGCTATATTTGTTTGCCTAATTTGTATAGCAGATGCATGGAGCATGAAATGGATATCTCAACCAAGCAACTTAACTGTTACAAAATAGTCAAGAAGAGTTACTAGTATGGTACCGTACTTAAATTTGAATAGGACTTGGGGAACCATGCTACCCCAACTCTTCATTTCGTATATCGATCACCGGGGATGTGCATGTAGAAAGTTCATACAAATTTCGCAAAAAGTGTAAGATATCGCTATTGTTATATCTATAATTGAAAGTTAATAATGAATGTACGTTCCCAAACAGGACATAAAATATATTTCGATAAAGGTGTTTTAACGCGAATAGCTTCAGAAGGGAATACTCGAATACTTGTCCAAGTGGGTTAGAATTTGCTCATTTTTGGTGTAAAATTAATTCATTTGCAGCTTAAAGTGGTGAAATACTATTCCTTGATGTAAACACGTTATTCCTTTTTTGTCAGAAAGGAAAGCTGCTAGCGAAGCGTTATCAGCAAAAATGTACCGTTTTCAGTGTTTCATGTTCATTTAAAATTCACCGACGCTAGTAGTTTTCTTCTTCATTGTACAGGATTTCCATCAAATTTGATGATTACAACTGGTCGTGCGTGACATTTTGTGCGGTGTGTTTTAACAAAAACAAACACACTGGTAAAAACTTGCAAGTGCAAACTAAAAATCAAGCTGGTATTAAATGTTTAGTAGGTTGGAAGACGTGGCGCAATCCCGATTACGGATTGTTTGAATAGGTCCGGGTCTGTTATATTCTTTAATGAACATTAGAGAGAGTTCCACTGGGCTATGTTCCCAGTGAAGTACGAGTATTTGAGGTTATTGGTCGAACAATAAGGTATTTTCAAGTTAGGTGCATGAGACAAGAGTTTTTAACTGGAGCGCACAAGGTAGGGAGAGGTGGCCTGCAAATTACTTTGTCTTCTTTTAAATATGTTGATTAGGCGCAATTTAGCGCTAATTTATATAGTATATCTCTTCTTTTCTTGATTTTGTTTATTTATTTGGCTAAGATTTAGAATTCTTAACACAGTAAAAGAATAGTTCACAAAAAGGAAGTGATGCGGCCCCATCAAAGTTTCATGTTTGATGGACAGGTCGACAGGTAAACAGGTCGACAAGTAGACAGGTCGACAGGTAACAGCACATTGGAAGTTCTCTTTACTTAAAGTGAAGGTAGTTATTATATATGCGCGATGATTACCTGTCTACCTGTCGACCTGTCAACCCGTCTATAAGTAGACAGCATTATCTTCTTGAATGTATTATATCCTTAAACATCATTATTGCGCATATAAATAACCTTCATAGTTCCCACCTTGCTATCTGTCGACCTGTCTACCTGTCGACCCGCCCCGCATAAATATTATAATCTCCGTGAAAATGTTATATCCTTAAACATTTTAATGGCGCATATCAATAACCTTCATAGTTCTCACCTGGCGACCTGTCTACCTGTTGACCCGTCTCCAACATGAATAGTATATTCTCCGTGAATTTTTTATATCCTTTAATATTTTTATGTCTCATATCAATTGCCTTTATAGTTCCCATCTGGCTATCTGTCTACCTGTCGACCCGTCTCCCACTAAGATAGTATAATCTCCATGAATAGTTTATATACTTGAGTATTTTAATGGCGCATTTTATTCACCTTCATGGTTCTCACCTGGCTACCTGTCGACCTGTGTACCTGTCGACATGTGTGGAGAATTCTAAAGTCGTTCCATTTATTTGATTATAAAAACCTAGTTTCGTAAATCAAAATAAATCATAAATTTTCAATTTTGTTATTTTCTGTGAAAATATTAGCAAGGAAGATGTCTAGGCCGAATATATGACGAGAGGGCTAAATGCATACACATCTAAGCATGCTTACATTCTAAGATCGACGTCGATATCTCGATGAATGCCTGGAATTTCTTATTGATAGCACCATGAGCTCCCTTCAAGAAGTGTTATATACTATTTGATTACATAATTCTAAATTTAGATTTCAATCACTGACTTAGAATGCAAGTGCACTTGGATGATTTTGCATATTGCAGCAGGGGCCATATAAATGTCTAAGTGCACTTACATTCTTAGCAAACGGGTGAAATTTTACTTCATACTTAGATTTATGCACTCAAATTGTTATAATTTCAATCTTTTGAGTGAGTGCAAGCTATTTAGAGTGTTCTTATCAGTTATCAATTTGAAGCATTAATCGAGATGTCGACATTGAACTTGAGTGTAAGCGTGCTAAGATTTTTATGCATAGCAGCATAGGACTGGTATCCAGGCCATTCAGAGGATTCATTTCTTGTCTAATAGCCTGTGCATATAAACAAAAAGGATTTTGTTTAAGTTTATGGTCGAAAAATGTTGCAGGCAACTGATGGTAAATAGATTGATTATGATTCATGATGATAAATATTAAATCATGAAGTTTTTGTGGAAAATCTTTGCCAGGGATACGTAGCCTGATCATTTATGAGAACTTAATATCACGAGCGATAATACCATATGTAAACCTTTTATTTTATGTGGCACGCCCACTCTTTGAAGCAACATTCGGATAGGAGTAATATTTTATTATCGCTTTCTTGGAAAATCTATAAATGTTGAAAGAAGGCGGTAAGTAATAGTTTTTTGTTAGTTCGAAAGTCCCGTAAGAAATTGTACTCGTAAGTCATACGGGCTGTTGCCGACAATAATGCGTATAATGTGTCGTTTTTTTTATTCGTCACTTTTTCTCAACATTCCCTGTTTTGCTTCATTAATTTTGATTGGATAATTGAAAAATAAAATTCACAAACAATCCGGTGTATAATGAAATGATTCATGCGAATATATTTCGTACAAAACATTCAAATCGAATGTTCTTATCCAAATCAATCAATCAATCAATCAATCAATCAATATTTTATTTCATATTTCAGACATTTACAAATATGCAATATAATAATATCATAATTTAATATAAGAGAAATATGAAAAGGAGCTTAGTAGAAGAATTTGCATTCTTATTGAGTATTTAGCCCCTGATAACCACTATCTACCTTAAATAATTATACTTTATTATACATTTCGACTATCTCTATGCAACTACATAAATATATTTAACAAATATATGGTACATTATTTTACTTAGTAAGTACTTAACATTTTTTGTTTTATTTTTGATTTGAATTTACCTAAAGATTTGATTTCCCTTATACTATGATCAATTTCATTCCAAATCCTAACACCTCTATTATTTGTTGACTTATACTTCAAACTTGATTTAACACTTTGCATATGTAACTCATTTTTTGACCTTGTATTAAATTTATGGATATCCTTGTTTTTTGTAAACTTTATTTGTACATTGACTGGTAGCTGCTTGTTTGATGCTTTATACATCAATAAACATGTATGGAGATCAATTAGACCTTTTATTTTTAAAATGCCATATTTTTTGAATATTTCACTAGTATGAGACCTATATGATACATTTTCTATCAGTCTAATGGCACGCTTTTGGAGCAACATGAGATCATTTATTCTAATTTTATAGGTATTGCCCCATAATTCACAACAATACATGAGATATGGCAGGACTAGTGTATTATATACCATAAAAAGTGACAGTTTATCTACCTTGTCTCTAATTCTATACATACAACCTATTGTTCTACGCACTTTAT
>LQRL01178657.1:4269-17057 GCA_001703475.1 Hydroides elegans | reverse complement strand
AAGCTGTCAAAATCTGATGTAGTCTTATCGTTGCAGAGGTTACATTCTGCAATAGCAAAAATGCAATACATACAGTATTAACTATTCAGTAAGAGACCATTTGTTGACATTTACACCATATGTTTATGCTACATAGCTTTTATTTTTGCTCATGCATTTATGCATATAAAATTAATGAAGGTATGGTCGGTATAAAATAATTCCCCGATTATAGAAAAAACATAATATGTTGTTTTATTTTTTTTTCAAATATATCCTATTTATTAGATTATCGCAAAGAATTTGCTGTATAAGCATTATATTGCTGGCACTCATAGGTTTGTAGCCAAAACCTCAAAGCACTTACCCTTACAACTATTTTCTGTGCATATTCGTTTGGAACAAAAGTAAAGAAGAAGTGTGAACGATGAATCAAGACCCTCTAATTTTCGGTAGTCAGATACACTGTCAATTAGTGTTGGAGATTGATCTGAACCTGTAAGTTTATAGTTATAATTATTTTTTGTGCAGCCATATATCTTGTTTTGAATAACATTCTGTTTCAATTGAAGATCAAAGAAATAAATGAATTCACTATTTTGAATGAATTGAATGTATAATACATTTCATATTTGCGCATCATTATTGTTTTAATTTGAAACATAAGGCAAGTTTTATTTAAAACTGGATCATTACCCATATCTATGTATAATCACATAAAAATAATGGGTGTATATTATTCAACACAAATTAAACAGCCATATATCCTATGTGTTCAAGTTGATATGCACATATCTATTAGCTCCTTTGACCAAAACACATTCTTTATTACTTTCTTAGTATGAACATAAATTGTTCCATATGATTTCATTACCTAGTTGGAGGAGGTGGTCAGTACATCCATGTACACTGTCCTTTGTTTCTTTGCAGATAAAGTTAAACACCTCTCGAGTTATACGAAGACCACACTTATTTTTGCTGTTGCCCCAGCCTTTGTTGCAGTTTTCCTGTGTCAGTCCAAATATTTTTGAATCGAAATGAGAAATAGGAGAACCGGGAATTGTCTTTGATCTTGAAGACTGGTATTTAATGAGTGTTCCATTCGAAAGGTCTAACGTATGCTCTGAAACAAAGAAATACAAGATTGTACGATGCACTATTGCATAGTGTAATAAATATTACATTTAAATAAGTTTGTAAAATTAGTTTGGTTTGATACTGTGTTACATCTATTAGCAATATAGAATAGTTTGCTAATACAGATTAACAACTAATAGCAAATATTATTGTTTGCCACACTTTTAAAGGGCCATTACAACATCTGAATATAATATAGAGGTTCATTTCAACTCTAAAGCTTATATTATAAAACAATGGAAAAACATTATGACATACACACCTAACTTTGATTTACAACTATCGCCTGAAACCGAGCAACTTAAAGCCTCAATACCATATGAGCTCCAAAGTATAGATACATCACCGATTTGCCTTCTTGAGGTTGACACAAACGCAAGCGCAAAATTATGTAGGGGGTTAGTTGTATTTTTCCACTGTGGAAATGCAATCACCCTAGACGCGGGTGAGTTATCAAACATAAGCATGTTCCATTGCATTTTCGAAGTCGAGTTAAACAGGCAATCGGCAAGTGAAAGTACAACGCCGTTTGATATAACAGCTCCATGACAATGAACGGTTGTATTTCGCTTTTCAGGAAAAAAAATATGTCAATTTTATACGTATGTCGTACATAAATAACATAGATAAGTTTAACAGCAAATGATTGTCTTATTCGTTTGCTAAATCAAAGTTATGAACATGTTCTATAGCTAAGTTATGAACATATTCTATAGCTATTTTTTCACAATGCTTTTAAAAGCATAATTTACACTTACATACTTTGTAAAAAAACATGATATAAAAGCATAAACCACCTGTTTAGTAATGTCCACTTTCTGAATAGCAGCCATTGTCGATTGAGGATAAATATATATCATACAGAAACAAATTAAAAAAAGTCTGCACGGACGATTCTCGTAGTCCATTTGTAGCCACATATTTCTAAAAAAAATAAAATATCTGTGTGTATGTTTGAATCTGGCTTGAAGCGGAAATTCTTGCTATATTTAATTAGCTTATTTTGACAATAAATACTTTTTGCCAATTCCGATGTTGATAAAATACTTTTTTTGTATCAAAATGTTCTTCATAATTATATTGATAATAAATAGCCACCTCTATACTCAAAATATGTGTTAATATGAACAGTCAGTGTATCCAATAACTCACTTTATTACCTGTTATTCCTGGTTATTTTATCCTGCAATATTCATAACGGTTTACTGTGTATTTTTATTAAAATATATTTCTTGCGATATACAAAATATATAATGTTTACAAACGATCAAACATAAATCAATTTAACACCGTCATTTACATTCAACTGAGCTGTGTATAACTCTTTCGTGTGTTGACAGTGCAAATATCAAAGACATATTAAGGTCACATTTTTACTTACTGTATATTGGTATGAAATAAAATGCTTCCTAGTTCTATAGAGACCCGTGTAATTTGAGCTGAAATCAGATCAATGAATGCATTTGTTTGTTCTGCCTGTATGTGCATGGCAAGCGTAGATAAACATTCGGCTATAATTTCAATATTGGTTTACTGCATGCCGAAGAGATATAAAGTGGGCAAATATATTTTCATTATATTATATACCACATCGATATATGAATAACCTAAAGCTTGATAATTTTATACGAATAAAAAACAAATTAGACCGTTGCAATCGATTTCTTTTTACATGACATACTTAATATTTTTTTATATTTTGAGATTAACACAAAATGATAACAATAATTGTTGTTTCACAGCGTTAAAGCAATGAAATATTGATGAACCCGAGCTCAATATCTCACATATTACAAGCTTTAAAGATTACACTGAATATATCAAAATTGTATGTGTTGATAAAAAGCTTTAAACATAGTATAGTATGTTCATTATGTACATAATAATATCAAGTGATTATTTCCTCTTGAATCAGTCAGCCCTTTTTCATATCATAATTAGCATTATGTATGCTAATTTGATTTGTTTATGCAAAATAATTATTTCATGAGTGGCGGATTAAATCTGTCAATTCTCGAAGCTAGAGAGAAACTATATTTTTGCTTTCCGAAGAGAAAGTTAGCACTTGTCACGAATTGTAGCATCGTTTTTATTCCTAGATGATTGCATCTGAATGACAAATTCATTATAATGAGAAAATAAATGAAATTCCCGAAAGTGTCAAAAGTAAAATTGCTTAAGTAATTTGGTTTTGACCCATCCGTATAGATAAGCGGTTACTAAATGTAGATAGAATAGAGTCTATATTAGTTTCTAACCGATATATACATGTTCAACAGAGAACGAGATTGCATGTTTTGTGTTTGCAAGAAAAACGAATGAAGTTATTACTCCTTTGCTTTGATTTGATTTACATACTTTATTTTCAGTAGCAACGGGAAATTACTTATTTGTTTGAGTTATTTTCGAAGCACATTTTAAGACATGGGGATTAGACTTGCTTAAAAATAAGCATATGAAGGGCATGTGCGACGACCGTTCTAATTATACGTCGACCCGGATATCACTTATTTCAAGGGGAAAATGTTCGAAATAATCATATATATTGAAATAAGTGAAGACCTAAAAATGAGATGATTATTGTAATGAAAGAAATCATGTTTATAAATTGTATCGTTTATACATTGTATCTATATAAAAGCTAAAACTGTCTGTAACCTATACTCATTTATGCAAAGAATAAAATACCTTAACATGCAAATAGAAATAGAAATATTCAACGACCGCAAAATATCCATCCCAACGGTAATTTCAACAATGCGCGTTATACATTTCTCCACCATAACAAAGGTTGTGCTATTTCAATTTATGTTAAGATGGGTCTTCATATTTGTTTTCATCTAACAAAAACGGACCACCCTTTCTTAAATGGCTTTGATTGGAAAAATTGATTGTTCAATAAATTGAGACAATACAGAAGATTGTAGTATATATGAATCTGATTTAAGTTTCATTTAAGGGATTGTAAATTCTATTTTTAAGATACATCCTGTTTTTCTATGATTGTTTCATTAATTTCCTAAGGATGACTTTATAGTTCATAACATTCAAATTGTTGGCTTACCAAGCACGTGATTACCAAAATGTGAATAGTATCCAAGTAAAAATCTAAATAGCATTATATTATTAATTTAATGTTTGATGAGTAAATTCATCCTTTTTAATGTATATAACACGATAAACTCTCTAGACATCAATCTACTTAAATGTTGTATGTGTTATATGCACACACTGTCTATTACTATTATTGGTCATGTTCCTTAAAATGTGTTGTTGCCATTTACTTTTACTTTTGCTTTTAATAAAATGAAACCATGTCATTTTCCTAGAAAACATCATGTGCTTTTTGTAGAAACGAAAGTTGACCTATTCAATGTTTATTAAATTATGATGTTACTTAAAATATGTTGAATGAATTGAACAACCAAAACTGCTAACACCAAATGACCCAGTATGATAATATAACCCACATTTTTATAAATAAAGACAAGGGAAAACAAAAATCATGTTACAAACATAGTTTTACAATAGCATATTGGCTACTCTACAAGTTTGCATTATGTGCTTTGCAATATATGATCAAAATGAATTAATATTTAGCTTCATATTTGTATACATTCAGGAAACGAAACACAATAAAAAGAACGAATTTACTTTGATCAATAAATGCAACATAATCATAAGTATATAAAAACCTCCTTAGATATATATTGAAGCAATGTCCCATTATGTAATAAAATAATGTCATGTATAATTGAATATAATTAGTTTTGAAGCAAAATACTAAATGCACGAACGAATATACAAAACGATTATCAAACTTCAAACGGGACTCCAAATGCACTTTTAGACAAAAATCACAGGTGACGAATATCATCTGAGATCATCAACCATGAATGCCTTTTAGTTGAATTTCCTGAGGCATAATATGAAATACAGCATGCGGCCAGCAGTAATCTGAAAAAAAATATAGATATATTTGTAAACCATCTATAAAAATATATAAAATCATGATAGGAAAGTTTTTGTTTTTTTTAACAATGTCGGAACTATTGATTTTATACCATATTCAAAAGGCGTTACAGTTTAGGATACTAACCATCTTCGTGTGTAGCAAACACAACAAATTATCACAATTACTATAATAAACACGACGACGATTCCAATCACTACCCACACCCAATACTGCAGCCCGAGAAGCTCTACAAAAACAACAAATTGTTTATTTATTTAACAGATAAAAAGGATTTGCTCAATTATTTGTAATTTGATAAATTTGGTTTAATTTAAGATTTCGTTGCATTTTCAGTAATAAGGTATCAATAGTTTGCCTAAATATATTATTAAGTGACTCATGTCGTATAATGTAAATGGTAATTATTTCTTTTATACTTAATGTATTTGTATCTATATATTGTTCACTGGAATGCATATATGTACATAATTTTTCTAGTACATCGCGATGTTTGATTATTGATTTGAATGTATGAATAATATAAATGAATGATAAATATTGGGGCTATTTTACATAAGTAAATGCCACTAGCTACATTTATTGGCCAACAAATCTAAGCATCCCCTCATTTTACTACAAAGTAAACTAAGTTTTGCTGGTTCATGTTCATGTTTATTCATGATCCTTACTTCCATTATCGTTATCTTTATCTTCTTCATTTTCTTTTTTTTCGCTTTCTACTTCCGCTCTTTCAAAGCCCTGTAATTCGGTATCACAGCAGCGCTGGGCTTCTTCTTCCAAATCGGCATAGACATTTTCAATAATCTCAAACATTGTGTCCTGAGACAATGTCATTTCTGTACAAATAATGTAATGAAATAACGCTTATTTCTTCAAATTAATTTCTTAGGATAAAGGATAAAGCTTTGGGGCCGTTAAAAATCAAATAGCAACAAGTTTTAAGATAACGATGCTTTTAAAGTAATAAAATAAGTGAATAAGTGATACATTTCAGCAAAATCAAACATGTTATTCCAAAAGATTAAAGAAATATTCTTAATGAAAAAAAAACAATATTTAAAAAGATAAAACTACCTGGAAGGTCTCGTCTCTTTCTATTTTGACTCATCGCACTTGCACAAAGATCATTTTCAGGCGCACCATATGCGTACAATAACGCGAGTGTTGTATAGCGAACCGTGTTTCCAACACCATTTGATGTTATCTCAACTGGATAACCTTGACCAACGACCAATTGATCCGTTGTCAGAAATTCGAGATAACTATCACTACAATAAAACAAGGCATTTTATCAATGTGTCATGAGAAAAAACACATTTGAAGGTTGAAATGTCATATAATACCATGCTATTATTTTATTTCATAAAATATAAATAATCATTTTTTTAATGATATAATATAATAAATACTTGTTTTCACCTCTGGGCTTCATTTGCTCCTGAACAACAGATATCAACATGACTGTTGCAGTATGTATTAACTGCTCCAACTATAATATCCTCTAGGTTTGTCCATAGATTCTCCCACTGTTTTAAAACAATTGTTCACATTAACAATGCTTAAGAGAATATAAGCAAAAACAGAAAACATAATGTATGTATTCATGGAAAAAACACAGAGGAAATATATTCGAAAAATAAACACCTTGCAAGCAATTGATAATTATTATTTTTATGCTTATGTTATGTTCAAATACTGACGTTATCGATATAGTACAATGTGATTTCATTATTAATTTAACATATTTGTAAACTGGCTGCAATCAAATATACAAAAATGTGGCAAATATTTACTTACATTTGATATTCTTGTTGAAACGTATAAAACAACACCAACTCTTGCTTCTTCTTTGCTATCTATTTTGTATCAATAAATGCAAAAATGATATTCTTAACAAAACTCAGTCTGTTTCAAATATAATGTTTGAACAAAAGGATTTTAAAGTTCTAACCATTAAGTTGTTCTAAATTTGCATATACAAGCCGATACCTAATAGCTTTTGATAGTTTTCTTCAAAGAAAACATTTTAACACACATGTTCTGAAGTACTTACTTTCGCATGATTCTCCTTGCCAGTCATCAAAACAGTCACATATACACTTATTCTCCTCAATGATTATTTCTCCATTTGCACATCCTATCTCTGAACAATCCAGTGCTGTGGTTGGTGAAGCTGTGGTTGAAGAAGTTGATAGTAAAGAGGAAGAATATTCAGTTGAAGTTATAAAAATAGTTGATATTGATGGTGTTGAAGTTGATATTGATGGTGTTGAAGTTGACATTGATGGTGTTGAAGTTGATATTGATGGTGTTGAAGTTGATCTACTTGTTGAAGCTGTATATATACATCAACATGTAAATTTGATAATTGATTTTATAGAATTTTTGATATATATTAAGGTGTAGCATGGACATTTGTAGTTTTGTTGTTAAAGTTGAAAAAAGTAAACTTTTTTTTATATTTTTGAAGTTGTTTGTGAGGTTGATATACCTGTTGAGGTTGTGGAAGATGTAGAAGTCGGATCATTGCAATCGTCTGTGGATGAGTCGGCCGGTTCTAAATATAGATATGCATACATACATATCTGTAAAACATTCATAACATAAAAGTGCATGCTTAGTCATTGAGGCGCTCTTAATTCATAAGATTTTAACAACTTATATATAATAGCAATTAAATATATACTCTGCTCACCACAAAGACCACACATCAGTGGACATTCATCGAGCACATATTGGTACTGCGGAATACACCAAGACGTAGGCCATCCAGGATTTGCACCACACGAGTCATGATAGTTACCGCATTCAGCTAAATTTGAAAGCAAAATATTGACCATAGATAATTTGACAATCCCATTTAGATTCAGAAAAAATGTTGTTTAAAAATCTTGGCTGCATTTTATTAATGCGTTTTATATGTTTTATTTTATATGCATTATACTATTCAAAACCAATCAACAAGCATTCTATACTAAAGCTCACAGCGATTGTTGAATACAGTAATAAACTAACTTGAACAATCAGGACCGTGCCAACCATTTGCACAATTACAAGTGCATGTTTCACTATCGGTAGCTGCACAGTTTTTACAATCGGCGCGGCATTCTGAATAAGACATAAATTCATTTATTAAGTATCAATCTACACTAAAACCTACTTCTATATCAATATTATATTAAACTATAAAACAGTCTATTAGTAAAAATAAATAATACATTAACTTTATGTCAAATATGGTGCAATTCAATTTAATCATGCGTGCCAAAAAAATATGCAACATAATGCTGTACAAGGAAGTCATTGTGGCTTAAATTGCAAGATTTCGATTTGTTAAGAACGTTATTCATTTACAATCAAAATAATGTTTACCGCAGTTTGAACTTGGGCCAGTGCATTCAGCTGTAACAAAATGATTCCATGAAATATGGCTTTTACAAAGTAAACATACATGACAGATTATGTAAATGCTAAAATATTGAATAATTAACCATGTTCAATTAACAATTTTACATTCAATCAACATATATTATCTCTACCAATGCAAAAAGACTGGCTACACATTCCATTTACGGTGAATTTATTAAATCTGATGAGATAATCATACATGTTTTATATGCTTTTATTCATTTTGGTTTATAAACTAATATCAAAACCTTTGATAATGCAAATTTTCGTAACTTACAATTACAAAGCCCATCGTCACACCAAAAGCGACCAGAGGAACACTGTGTGCATTCATTTCCCACTAGATAAGGGGCTCTTGGATAGTTGCCTCTGTTATATGGATGGAAAAATCTAGATCAATTATGTATCAGTAAAGAATACGCAATATCCTAGCATATGTTTTATGATATCAAAAGTTTTATAATTGTTATATTTGAGTGAAAAAATTGTAATGATGTATGTCAGGCTAACCCTCGTCTTATAAGAAGACATGTTTAGCTTGAATAGTAAAAAAATAAGTAACAAATTATATTAAACATTAATTTAATTTTCTTACATGCATATAATTAGAAACCGCTACGATTAAATGTTTCGAACGTGTATTAAAAGCAAAAACGTATTTGCTATATATATTGTATTACTTACGCCGGCCCATAGTTACATACAAGATAATTTGAATTTCTAAATCTTTCATCTAGACCGGATGGATTAGGACAAAACGCGACTGCGCAACCGATTTCTTCCGTTTCATCCCATACAACCTGAGAGAAAAAAAAACATGATTAACTCGTAGTATTGATATGATTACTTTAATCATACAAAATATTGTTCTATTAGAGAACAAACCAATTTTACTTCTTCTAATACAAACAATGCGTAGAACTATTTCAATAATTTCAAATGAACATTTTTGTAATATCACTGTATAATCACAAAATAACGAAATGAGCACATGATTATTTTCATATGAAAATATTTTTATCTATATTTAGCGATGTTTGCAAATACATTAGCGATTGTCTCTCAAATATCGGCTTTCAAATTTTAATTATTCGTTTGAAATCCAAATACCTGAGTATAATGGCCGCATTGCTTTCCCGGATCACACGACTGATCTGAAGGATGATACCATTCTTTCTCTATATACCAACCCTGAAAAGTTAATTATTTTAAATAATACTACACGCATATTCTACTGATATAACAAATAGCATGTTAATTTTTGATATCATTAGAATATAGATTGCTATTTGAAAATCATTATTTCGTTCGGATCTGGAGATTTTTGCACAAATACAAAATTTTTAAATGGTGGTTTCCAATATAATGCAGTTCTGCAATTCCATTCATTTTTTAATAGATAGTCCATGAATGGTGTATCAAATACAATTCAAAATTATTACCTCCAAGCCATGTGTTATATTGATGGGATCTGCAGTTGTGATATAGAGATTCTGGCCGATCGGGTCAAAAGGCGGATTCGGATAATTCGGTTGGCCATGCATCCATGCACAATTCTCTCCCCATAGAAGTGCCATATCTGCCAGAGCATCGTTCCATTTCTATAAGATAAATAGATAATCGTTTATAAACTGAAATATGTCATACATGCAAAGCTGTGATTGAATGAGTTTATTCATTTTAGATGATGTATCCATGTAATTATCATTGATTCAAAACTGGTAATTACACAACAAAAAGTTGGTAGGTTTTGTTTAAGATTTTTATTTTTTAATCCTGACGCGTTTCGGGCTTGGTTGCCCTTTTTCAAAGGTGAAAATCCATGTAATTGTTAATACTATAAGAACTATTATTCAAATTCAAGTTTTATCCAAAAAAATCCTGTTTATATATATACATTAATCATGATTTACTGTTAAAAAGCAATTGTCACAATTCAGTCAAATTAATTTCTATATTATTGTGTATTTAGTTTATTAGAATGGCCGGCAAATAGTTTATTATTACAAAATTTATACATTTATAACGCATGAAATTAAAATAACGTTTTTGTACAGTGCAAGAAATTTGCTTAAGACCATTAGTTGAACTTTTATTCGCTAATTAAACTTATCTAATACTACTCTAAAAATATTGTCATCGTGTTCCATATATGTTATATTTAAGTAATTTGAATAAATGATAAAGTAATTCAATCCATAACGTTTCATGGCCAAACTGTCACAAATACACTTACCAGTATGTGCATATTTGAAGCACCTTCTCGCCTTCGATATTCGTTGTGCTTGTCAACATAGAATCTTATCTCCTCATCTGAAGGCAATTCTCTCCGTTTTCTCGTATGCACATTTGCGAACGTTGCTTCAAGAATATGGGAATTTTCTCCTACCATTGTTCGTTTATTTGACTTTAAAGTCTCTATTTCTATACCTAGCGCTAATCCAATTGACAAAATATACACGATAACAACCAAATGCATTTCGAGACAAATCAATTTCGCTATATCCATAATTTGCTTAAATAATCTTGATAATTTTTGAATATATCCTTTTATTTCACTATCCACAGCAAAACTAAGGCCACCACAAATTGGAGTTAGTCTTTTATATCTTATTGCAATAAAATACTAAAAAAACCTTTGGCTAAATCCAGTTATTAAATCATGTTACAAACATATTTCATTTTCTCTTCAATCCCCTTTTGATCCTCACATTTACTCCAAATCATGTATTATGCGATTTTACCAACATTTTTTTTTACAAAATACACAAATAATGACATGTCTCCTCGTGACCTAATCTTATATCAATAATGCCGTCATGTTGCATGATTTTAAGTGGCACATTGCAAAATCAGCTGTTTATTTGGGAACAAATGACTCAATAGCCCGTGTGAATTGCCCTCATGCTTAATGTCGTGACTTAAGATATTTACGTTATGTTGCTTTCCCAATCCTGAACATGCCTTTATCACGACTTTGGTATTGTTAACATTTTAAACTATATATGTTTATTTGTAGATATATGATAAGCTTACATAAGAGAAAATATATGATGTTGCATATCAGTTACAGCTGTTACAGCACTTGCATTCGGTATAAGAAAATGCGCATAAACTTGGCAATGTTTTACACTATCTAATAATAGCATACCTATAAATGCATATACATAGATTATTCATCCTACTGTTGCCAATAAAGCATGAATATTGAAAGATGCACCTATATTTAACGCACGAATATTAATTTAGATATATACTTTTTAAAGATTATGAGTGTGTAGAATGAAACTATTTCTTCATATTCAGATTTTTTATTAGGGATTTTATTTTCTTACTGTTCGCTTTTTTTTTCTTCAGAAAATGTAAATAACTCAATGAGAAAAAATAAATGTCTGTATGGCAAAATGGCGATGTTTTTTTTGTACCTATTTAGTATGCATTACGAATAAAATGAGCCTATATGTTATGATTAATTTACGCTCATTATTGAAATTGTTTAGAAAAAAAAACAATTAAAGTAGTGAACGGACTGAAAATGAATTTAATCAGATTTAAGCTCTGACTGAATAACCGTATTTATATAATTAGGAACAAACCATTTATGAATTATTTTGCAATGCTGGCTAAATGTGGTGCCAATTTATTGACATGCAATTAATGCATAAGATATAAAAACATGTATTTTGTTTCTGCATGCAATTCAAATGCATAAACATTAATCTACATGGAAGTTAAGCATGATTTAAATGACAGATATGGGTATTTGTTGGCGTTACATTTATTTACCCCATTACTGCCCTCACACAAGACCTTAAGGTTGAATGTTACCTAGTTGTAGCAATCATTGGACTTTCATTTACATGCAAGCGTGGAACTTGATTAAGTGTTCACATACTGTTAAATGGTATACAAGGCAGCGACCCTGATATTAATGAGTCATCTAAGAAATTTATGATTCAAAACGTGTGTTTATAATTTTGATTCGTGATATAATTGAAAATGTTTACAATGACAAGAAAAATCGAATTTGACCTCCTCTTAATTTGCATTGAATCAATCGATCTATATTTGTTAAGTAAATAGACATGTGAAATAAATGAGGTTTAGCAAAGGGTCAATGACTAAATAAATTCATTGTTTTATGTTTATTTGCTCTGACACATAGTAATATGACACTTTGTTTTACTTTGTCTTGTATAATATATATAGTCATACAAAACCATATGTTTTGTCTGGCTTCTTACATTAACTAAGTTTATTTGATAAACAAATCTATCTAGATATAAAT
>LQRL01178651.1:35064-45273 GCA_001703475.1 Hydroides elegans | reverse complement strand
GGGGGGGGGGGGGGGAGGAGGAGGTTTGAGGGAGAGCGGCTACTGAGGTTGACGTAAGAATCATATGATATTACGCAATACTGGCCATATGTGTCTGGGTTTGATGCGGACACGATCGATAATCGTAGGTGTGGCATGATTGCGCCATTCTCATTGGCTTACGTGAAGAGGTGTGTCTTGTTTGACCCTCTCGCATTCTTTTTCTCACGTACGTATAGTTAATAGTGGCAACTGCGGAAAATATTGTTTTGTGAAGCAAAATATGAGTCTCATTCATCAATCATTATCAATACATGTATCGACATTTATTTTTGCATTGAATATTGATTTCTTTCAAATTATTTCGATCGCATATAGACAAACAGATGGGCATTAAAGGGTTGAAGGGTGAGGAGAATCAATCGAAATAAAAGCAAATAGAAGGGAGGAAAATCGGATTTTAAATTTTAAATTCAAGCTAATTTATTTGAAAATTACATTTGCCGTGCTTGTCATTTCAAGGTGCAATCCCGGATTTTTATCAATTTAATAAGAAATACATTGTATTTGAATGAATATGATCATAGAAAGTTCATTCGTAAAGCAATAAAGTAAAATGTTGTATTTGACCTTTTTATCCATTTCATATACCATACACATACAAAGTTTTGCTCTAAGAAATGGTCCACAGTATTTTAGAGACTTTACTGAAGCCCTACAATGCTCCCTCACTCAACACATTATTTTTTGTTTTCATTTATAATTTATTAATGCAATAAACCTTTATAAATCATAGTAGCTACCATATCGTATAAGGGTGAACAACTGGGTGAAGTTGGGTGACGTTTAAATAGAGTGATTTATTATAGGCTTTATAATCATTTTATCATCTTTAACGGAGTCTACTTGAGGATTGAAAGATTATCATACCCGGTCAATTTCTATGTTATCTGGAGATGGAAATTTCCACTCAAGCTTAAAAGAACAAGTTCACAATATTAATGAGATAGTAGAAGTCTATTAGAAAAAAAAAAACATCATATATCTACTATGGAATAACAGCCACTATCTGTATTCATCTTTGTTATTAAATTATGACCGTTTCAAAAGCGTTTATATTCCGTTAATCATTTTTAACGGTTTGTTTTGTTCTGTTTTTTTTTTTACTTATAACCTTCACATGAACAAGAAAACCTTTAAGAACAAGGAAGTATTTGTGAAACATGAAAAGGCCCCAACCGCCCCCCGATTCGAAATGGTATTGACTTTCTCGTTTATGCCCATGTTTAGGAAAATCAAAGATTTTTGGCATTTTTGGCCAACTTCCGGTGGCCAAAACTGTCAAAAGGCACATTTACATGTCAAGACCTTTCATATGAGCCTATTCCCAGGTCTCTGTGACCATTCGTTACAGAGAAACAGTCTGGAAAAGCCTATGTTTCGAAAAAACCGCTGTTTTTAGACATTTTGGCCAATTTCGACCTTTTTCGGTGGCCGAATCTGGCCAAAACTGTCAAAAGGCACATTTACAGGCCAAGACCTTTTATATGAGTCTATTTCTAGGTCTCTACGACCATTCGTTACAGAGAAACAACCTGGAAAAGCCTATATTTCGAAAAACCGCTGTTTTTAGACATTTTGGCCAATTTCGGTCATTTTCGGTGGCCGATTCTGGCCGAAACTGTCAAAAGGCACATCTACAGGCCAAGACCTTTCATATGAGCCTATTCCCAGGTCACTACGACCATCCGTTACAAAGATATAGCCTGGAAAAGCCTATGTTTCGAAACACCGCTGTTTTTAGACATTTTGGCCAATTTCGGCCAGATTCGGCCACCGAAAATGGCCGAAACTATCAAAAGGCACATCTACAGGCCAAGACCTTTCATATGAGCCTATTCCCAGGTCACTACGACCATCCGTTTCAAAGATACAGCCTGGAAAAGAATCGATGACGGACGGACGGACAGAAGGACAGACGGACGGACACCCCGAATCTATAGGCAGGCCCCCAACCTTTGGGGTTGGGGCCTTATTAGCAATAATTAACATAACGAAACATAACAGTTCTGTGCATCTCTAAATTTAAACGTAAATGATTTTTTGTTATAGCAAGAATCCGACCACCCGTGCGTGCTATTTCAAAATGTAGATATGCTTTTAAGCCTTTATAATTCGATCATATATTGTATTTGCAAATGTCATCAGTAATTTCAGCTTAGATACAAATACAAATTAAATCACATAAAGACAATAATTACATCCAGAAATAAGAAAAAAAGTTACTTCGACACAAACGACGGGAAAGATGCTAGTTTCAATGTGGGCGCTACAGGTGCGAATGACACAAGAATTTTTTCATCATGGATATTGGGCTTACTACAACATTTCGAATGAGCTTAGGCGTCGCAATGAACGACACTCGGTCCCATAACTCCTATCCCTGATTTGATTGACAAGAACACTCTTAGAAACGGAAAGAAAATGTTTTACACTAATAACCAGGGGTGTACTTTAGCGGTCGCGCGGTCGCGTATGCGACTAACTTTTTGGCCATGCGACTAACTTTTCAAAGTTAGTCGCGCGGCACGCGACTAACTTTTTCTCGCTCTTTAGTTATCTATTATAAATAAACACGGTAATTGAATAATAAATTGACGTGTTTAAAATTGTCCTTGTGATTATTGGTTGTGATTATTGGTTGTGATTATTTTGCGCTCGCGCCTTCGGCGCTCGCATTACTCAAATTATTTTTTTGAATAAGAATACGATGTTTTATGATTAAAACAGTTAATTATACATGATTGATCATTCGGTATTGACATTTTATTTATTCATGATTTTAGTGTAGGTATATGCGCTTCATTAAATGTTCTCATAAAAAGTAATTTATCCAAAAATATATGTTCTCAATTCGAAAACCAACCATGAGCAGTCCTGTGCATGGTGACAATTACACTTGCGTAGATATATACCAGTAAGTAAAGCACTCAAAACGTCCTGCACTGTTTTTAGACATATAGACATGTAACTTGTGGTCGAAGACCTTTGGTGAAATCTATAGGTTTACCTTTACTATTTGGAACACATTTTCTTGGAATGAATATAAAGGTTTTTTTTCTGCTCGCGCCTACGGCGCTCAATAGCAAATTTTCTTTTTATATATACTTGTCCAGCCTTTCCTGTATGGAGATAATTTTAGTAGTCCCCGGTGTTTTTCTATATACATGTAAATGGAAAACGTCATGACAGGCCGCGCGACTAACTTTTCCCTCGCGCGACTAACTTTTTGGAGCCAGTCGCGCGGGCGCGACTGGAAATTTTACTAAAGGTACACCCCTGAATAACCCTGGTTCGATTGGCATGTCATGTGTGATCATATCGAAAGTGGGGTAACGTCATTGGGACAATCACAAAAATATACATAATTAGACATCAAAGATCAACTGAAATGCGCGATGGTGAAACAATTAAGGAACGACATCCTATTGAGCAGGTGCATTCTATTTTCCAAAGCTACGGGAAATATAATTTTGTTACCTGTGGAAAATGCATGACTGTCAATATTTTTCTTCAAACCTGTTTTCGAATCATAGAATACGATATGTAATTTATTTTAGTGTTTTGAATCTCATCCATATAAATGGTTAAAAGAACTAGATCATAATTCTTTAATTGCACTATTTGATATGAGATTTAATGAAAAACTACACTCAAGGGCCAGATCATATTTTTCACCCCTGACGTTACAATATTTGCAAAATACAAAATGTACAAATAAATGAAAACATAATTGAGTACAATTTCTTTCTTTTAAATGTCTCGAATCATAATACACGATCTTAAGGAAAAAAATGCAAATTGTCACCAAGTTGTTTGAGAGTAGATTCTATCAATGTGGCCACTGCCTGTACATTCTTTTATTCTTCTATCAAAGTACAATTGTAATATGGCGAACTGGTCAACACGGAACCCTCAATTTATCGGTGTATATAAACTTGTGCAGTTGTGATTATATATTTATAGGTTCTGACAAAAAATGTAGTAAACGTCTTTCACAACTTTCGGTTTTCCAAGCAAAAACACTTTAATATCTTGTATTCAAATATTAGCTGCGGACATCCTGAAACCAACATGTCACCACAGCAGTGTTATTGATAAAATTCGCCCGACATGTTTATAGTACGAAACATTAGTCTTTACACACAAACATTTAGATAGATATGGATCTACGTGGACCCCATAAATTATACGAGCTCGTATACTCACTGTGTCTTTATTCCATGCACTCCTCGCTGATGAATCTTTGAAAAATGAAGATTTAACATAGGAAAATAGGTGCAGAATTGAAATCATTTTGATTTGGATGTTTTCTTTAGGTTTGAAAATTTTGTGTCAAAATTTGTTTATCTCAATTATCGCTCATTAGGGTCAAGGCCAGTTTAAGTCGAAACAATTTTTAGTGTATTTACCGAAATCAAACAATCTCGCTCATCAGTGCATAAATAGTTATTCAGTTATTGTATATTTTAGATTATCATTGTAAATGGTCCATTATTTTACAAACTAAAATAAAATAAAATAGGAATAAAGCCCAAACATTTGTGCTTTACACAAGAAAGATTCCCGCAAATCTGCCAATAAATATCTACCGGTATCACTGTCAAGCAAGGTAGTCAAAGTATTCGAGAGAACGGTACTAAAACAGGATTTCGCTCTAAATGTTCCTACCTGACAAATTTTAGAGTGTTTTAATTACTAGACCTCGATGATCAATGAACAATTATACTGATTTTAGAAAGCCTTCGATTCGGTACCCCACAACCGCCTCCTTCAAAAACGGTTCTCCTACAGATTCGATGCAATGCTCATGCATGGCTCAAAGGTTTCTTATTCGGTAGCCAGCAAAGAGTAGTCTTTAACGATTCCTTCTCAAAATGGACAAGCGTCACATCTGGTATACCGCAAGAGACAATCCTCGGACCACTGTGCTTCCTGCTCTTCATCAATGACCTTCCCGATTATGAAGCTATTCTCAGAGGATTGAAAACTCTACCAAAAATCAAGAAGAAATCCGACTGCTATAAACTACAACATGACCTAAATCAGCTATCAGCGTGGTCAAACGAATGACTCTTGGATTTTAGGGTAAAAAGTACTCTGTCTTAAGGGTAAAATCTCGTGTGGACCGCCCATATTTCATCAGAGGTGAGCAATTCTGCGAGGTTGAACAACAAAAGGACCTTGGTATTACAGTATCGAACGACCTAAAACCGAATAAGCACATAACATCGATAGTCAAATAAGCGGCTGGTTATGATAAAGCGATATTGCTCAAATCGCTCTCCAAAGGTGATTATTTCCCCATACACGACGCTAATTCGACCTATACTAGAATAATGCTCACCTAAAGAATCCCTCGAAAAAACACAACGAAGGTGCAAAAAGCTGTGTTATAATGACATTAAGCTTCCTCGTCTAGCTGACCGAAGAAGAGCGATAGACCTCAACATTCTTAACAACAAATACACGCTCAAAAATGACTCATTTTTCAAATGCAACAAGTCGCAACTTAGAGGCCACACTGATAAACTAATCCTCGAGAAAAGTCGCACGTATATCAGAAAGCATTTCTTTGTAAATCGTTTTATACATGATTGGAATAACCTACCCAAGAACGCAGTATATGCACAGACCACTGAAGCGTTCAACGAAGAAATAGAGCCGTACATCCTATAGATGAGTACGGGTTCATCAGGTGAATATCACATACTTAGAAGGTAAAGGTAACTTAAATGAAATCCATGAAGGTAAGCTTACGAAAATAGGTAAACTTATATTTAGGTTCAATATAAACTGTCTTGTGGATTTTGATTGGCTAAATTTAAATTTAACATGAAATTTTCTTGAGAATGACAGAGGTTTGTTTTATTTGTTGAAGCGACTATATGGTTAGGTTGCTTAAACTTCCGAAAAACATATCAACTAGTTCATAAATGCTTTTATATCAAAATCCTTTACTTAAACGATCAAAAACACTACTTTAAAGCACTTTTATACTCATCAAAATATAATGATTTTCTTTAAAATGCGGTAAAATTAATTGTTAAACATTCCCTTTAAATTGTGTTGGTCATAATCAACTTAATCTTCAATTAATCTTCAATCTTTCATGGTTAAACATTCATTTAGAGTTATTTTGGTCATATTCAACTTAATCTTCCATTAATCTTCATTTTTCTAATTGGAGTATTTATAGAATTTTATAAATGATCTTGATACAGTAGAAACCTCTTTTATAAATAATACCTTAATATTGCATGAGAGGTTTATGTAATTGATTCCATGAAAGTTATCTAAAAGGTAAAGACAAGTAAATTATAGCTACCATGAAACAAGTAAGCTAACTATCAAGTTTGGTATTCCAAAAGGGTATGTATTGATGTTTGCAGTATGCATAAATGATATGCATAAAATATCTGAAAAACTACGCTTCATTTTTGTCGCAAAAGACACAAATACATTTTTTGACTAGATGATGATCAAGTTGACCTTGTAAATATTATAGAAAGTGAAACAAATAAACTAGTAGTTTAAAGTTAATAAAACGTATTGTGATGTTCAAAATCTGATTATAAGGTGTTTGGAAACAAAAACGCAAATATAAATCAGGGCCCATATGCAAAACGAGGATATAACTTAAATATACGATTCAACTTAAATATAAGTTCACCTACTTACGTTATTAGATAAACTTAAATATATTCACAACATTAAACTTACGTAAGTAGGTAAACTTACCTACAAGTTCAATATCAACTGTCTTGTGTATTTTGATTGGCTTAATTAAGTTTTACATGATATTTTTTGAGATTGACAAAAACATTTTTCATCAGTTGAAGTGGAGATATGGTTAGGTATCTTAAATATACGAAACAGTTTAAATCGCTTCTAAATGTTTAAAATATTAAAATACTAGTCTAAAACGACCCAAAACACTACTATAATATTTTTTTGAAAACATCAAAATCTATTGATTTTCTTCAAAATGCGGTAACATTTATTATAGAACATAGCGAAAGAGTTGTTTTGGTCATAGTTAACTTAATTTATCTTCAAGCATCAGAAATTTTACAAATTAAGGCTAAAATTGAATAAAAATATTGAACTTAAAATCTAAGAAAGGTCCGTATTAAACACGACTGTTGAACTTATATGAAGATTTAAGTTTAATACAGGTTTAATTTCAAAGTATACATGTGGAGGCTGCATATTTAAGTTTATATTTATATAAGGTTCAGTGTAAATGGTGTATAACAATATAGCAATATTTTTATGTAAAGGTTCATTTAAAGGGATTGATATCCCTGTTGCGGATCCAAGCAATATGGATGCTACCGGCGTTACCCTTAGGCATGATTATAGTAAAAATGTATATACTTGTAATTTCACAGCAAAAACGGTTAAAATGTGTGTTTTTTTCACTTAAAACCTGGCGCGTTTCGGGCTTTGGCGCCCTTTTTCAAAGGTGCAGAGTATAATTTTTTTCCCTGAAGTACTACAAAAACGGTGCATTTAGGTGATTGTGACGTCATATATATTAGCTACCAAACAATTGCATTTCAACGACTGTGTCTGAAAAACACATTCAATTATTATAGTTCTTTATTACATGGTTGACGCAATATATCGGGCAATATCACCCGGTCAATATCACTTTTGATATTGCCAGGTAATGGCGGCCCTGAATATTTCAAAATTTCAAAATTAATTTTCATGTAATAAATAGAATAAAAACCTCAGGATCCATATCAATATGGTTTTTGACCCTCGGAATAGGGAAAAGTAATGTCCGCGCCCTTCGGGCTTAGGCATTACTATACCCTTCCCTCTCTCGGGCCAATAACCATATTGATATGGACCCTTCGGGTATTATTCCTGTTATATCAAGATTTATTTTTAACTTATTTCTATGAAATAGAATATTGCTTTAAAGTTCTCAAAGTTTTCTTCTTTCTGAATCCTTTATATAGTTGAGATGCTACCGTCGCAGGGAAAAAATGTAAAGTTGATTAGGTTCAATGATGAGTTTTTCGGTTGAATGTCCATATTCACATTTAATTTGAAGATGGTGTGGTGCTTTGGCTTGACTGATATTTGCTTTCTTATAAGCTTTGTATAATGGTACAAAGGTTTTGTTAAATCGAGTGGTTATTTCAGGTTCTTCGGTGGTGAATTTTCGCGGAACATCTGAAAGATGTCGTAGGTTGTTCTTGGGTTGATTTCTGCATTTTTCTTCGTCTCAAGTTTGCGATTTCTCCTAGGATCCACTTGCAATTAGGGACCATGCCACAATAAGGATATAAAATATAAGGGTCAATGTAAATGGTGTATAGCCAGGAGCAGTATTTTTACTTTAAACTTATATAATAGTTCAAAATTAAACTTAAATGGGATTTAAGGTTAAACTTATTTTTATGCATATGGCCCTGTTTTCAATTAAGTGGTATGAATCTAGAAAAAATGTGTTTTTTTTTACTAAGTTTCAGGGTATCATTATAAGTGTGTGAAATTAGTCGCTTTTGATAGAATTCATAAAGCTTGATATCATATATTGTAATTCTTTAAAACAAATGATTATTGAGGTTTTTCTTCATGAAATACGGATAAATGGTATTTGCTTGATATTCTGCTATATGCAAACAAAACTTCTTTAATCAGGATCACAGAAATAGCTTTCAATTGCAATTATATTTCCTCTCGTCATATAATTTTAACTTTCCCTATTTGATCAATCATTGATCCGAGTCGAGTATGTACCTTTATGTTGAATAAGTATCTTTCACCTGGGTGAGGAAGGTTTGTGACAGGGTTCCCACTGATTAACTCGACTCGGATTTTTAATTTATTCAAAAGCAAAAGCACCCAATTTATGCCAAGAGGTAAAGAAATGCGATTGTAGTAAAAACAAAAAAAAACATTTTTTTATCATCATAATCGAATAAATTCCAATTGCGTAACGCATTACACCAACTTAAGCGCATCAAGGATAAATTCATGAAAGGGAAAACACACCATCCCCTATTAGATGATCGAAATCAGCAAGATAATTCCAACTAAGCTACGTTATAATGAGAGAATGATTGGTAACAAATTACTTGTATAGCAATAAGAGTTGATAAAATGGTAATAGTTTAAGTTCAAAAGAGTAAAATCAATCATGAAAACTTAATTTGAATATTTCATACGATCTGTGGTTAAAATCATGTATCAATTTCAGACAATGTGTACTTTGGCTAGAAAATTCTAGCCGATCTGAAGAGTGGCTGATTGAACCAGTCAATCTGTGGTATTACACAGATTGGCTAACTTATTCCAGCCAAACTACAGATCGGCTAAGAACCACGGATTGGCGGTAGCATATATTTTTTTCTAGGAACTAATATTCAAACTTCAGTATTATTTTTTTTCAATATAGATGAAGGAGCTTATGTCCTAATACCGTTTCAATTCAATTTTAAGAATGTGTAGATTACCTACGTTCCAGTATTTACATTTCGTTTTGATTTCATTTATTGATATAGGCGGGAGCTTATGTCCCAATATTTGTTTCCATTCGATTTTTATTGTCTATTTTCTACATACCAGTATTTAAACTTAATTTCTATTTCAATTTGTTGGTTATAGAGGCGAACGCTTGCGTCCAAATGTTTACAAATGTCATTGTAACCCTAATATTACCCGGCTATCAAAATAGAACGAAAGTTCTTAGATTTCCTTTGCCAAAAATTATCCAATATTAAGTGGGGAATTAAGTGCTATTTTTCCATAGTCATTTTAATGTAATGGCATATTTTTTTGCATACCAGTATAAAAACCTGGTAAAGTTTCTACATTTGGTTTATGTATTACTTTTGTTATACTCTCTACTACTCTATACTCGCGTGGTGTGATAATGATGTTGCATGTCATGGATCTCAATCTTCACCTGTCTTGAGTGGTTCGCTTTGCGGTATCAGAACTTAACTTTCAATTCACTTGGTTTGTTATTGATTCGGAAGCTAATGCCATAAGTTATAATTCCTATTTTTGTATATTGTCTGCATACATACATTATAGTTATACACTGCAATAGACTGCAACCAATAAAGTATGACAAAGATAAGGGTTTAAAACGGTGGTAACAAAAACAACACGATAGTTTTTTTTTTGCAAAATAGTTAAACGGAC
>LQRL01178651.1:19818-33230 GCA_001703475.1 Hydroides elegans | reverse complement strand
GACGTGGTTGTGCCTAAACCTTCAACCAAACTAGCTTCCTGGTTCAAATGCCCCGGAGTGAATAAACCACGTGATCCATCTGTTTACAATATGGCGGAGTATGTCAATTGTCCAATATTTTATATATTGCCATTGTTAACATTCTCAAGCGGCCAATTTCAATACCCCATATCACAAAACTTGATTGGAATGAAATAACCTTTCATGTAGGTTCTGACATGTGAGGAAAACATCTGTAACATTGAAAAGTGGGCGATAATTAAATAAACAATCTCAACCAATTAATGTACACCATGTCAGGGATATCATACATGCAGGTACGCTAGAGCATGAATAGATCCTCTGATTATGATCAATAAATTCTTTAAGGAATCATCCAAAACCAAACTGCTCAAAAAAGAATGGTTCATCTCCAAAATTCGCCGTGTTGTTGTTTTTTTTTGTTATTTCCTAGTATAAAGACCAACGCATTCGATAAGTCGAGACCGTTTTCAGTCTTTTAGCAACCGTCACATTTTCGGTTACATTTCCGAATACAGGGTAAAATACCTAAAAGGGTCTCGACTTATCGAACAAGACGGTCTCTCTACCCGGAAGAAAGTGGTGTATTTATCCTAAGGAGCATATGTGATTGGATAAGAGAGATCACATGGTTTAACTGAACTCAACCCGGAAGCATGTTTGGTTGAAGGTTTCCCAAGGATGATGTCACATGAATATGTGTAAACAAGTTGATCCCGACTTTTCGAATAGGAAAGTGACAATAACTGAAAACGGTCTTTACTTTCCGAATGCGGGGTAAGTGATAAAACGGGTTGATCTGTAAAATTCGTTTGACTAATTACCCGGAAGTAAAAATGTCGGTAAAAGTCTGTGGAGCGTTGGTTTCTTCCCTCTTTTATGAGAACTCGAACCACTCTGGAGATAATGTAAATACTAATGCTTTTGCTATGTGTGAAATATGTGAACTTTGATCATGTATAACCAATTTTACTGAAATTTTGTGAGCGATAATACGGTAACTTAGCCTCGAATATTGAGTGAAATGTCATTAAACCTACCCAGATGCTTTTGTCAGTTATCATAATATGATGTATCTCAGATTAAGATAGTTGGAATGATATAACAGGTAGGACGAAAAGTAGTTTCGTGATATTGACACAGGAACCATTTAATTCAGGATGACTCGCGCTCGACAGCCCAAATCGCACGACAAGTCACAAGGCTCATGGTTTGATCTTCAATTCAATTCAATCCGTTTTATTCAGTTTTGTTAATGAAACATGCGTTATGAATACAATCATTGATCTAATGTCAATCAAAATGCCCCATGGCTAAGCATTTAGAATACACCCTCAGATTACAATTTTTATTTTCCATTTTTTTAATTATATGGCGTCTATAATAAATATTGATTCAATCAAGTAAATCCTTTATTTATATTGAATGAATTAGGGGTTATACTAATTGAATCCATGAAACAAGACTGTCCAAGGACAGTGTGCCAAAACTTGCACAAGTCTTATTCACATAACGGCACATTGGACTTTTTCACGAGTTTGTTGATTAGTTACATATGTAATTCAAACACGCGCTGAAACATGATTCGGCCTTTGAAAACATATGGTTCAGTTCGATTGATGAATTTATTCAAAGTGGATGCAATTATATTGTATATTGACCTTTTGCACAACCAATTCTTTAATATAAAACATGCTTAAGCCTTATGTATGCGGGATTTATCAAAATCAGACATGTGTTTACTTATATAGGCAGTGTATGCACAGGCTAGCATATTTGAATACCAAAGTACCCCGAAAACAAGCATACCAGATTTCAATAAAATCGGCAAACAAGAAGTGTCATTTTTAAAGAAAAGTAGACATATTATTATAACTAAACAAATCCAATTAAAACAGAAGAGCATTGTAAAATTAAATTACGGCATTTTTATTTAAGGAAAAGAAATACACAACATGATCATTTCATAAAACCTTAACTAGATTAGAAGTACTACCCTTATTTCTAATTACTTATACAAATTATCGTAATAATCGTTGCATGATGCCCACACATTGAAATGTCAATATTACCTGATTCTAATGTATTTTGAAAAAATAAATGTGTGAATAACAATTTGATAAATGAGTAACATCGTATTGATATTATGGTGTGTAAATTTAAAACTCTTTATCTTAAATAATTGAAGAACCACTGTGTTATGTTTTGATTATGACGTCACAATCACGTGGTCGTCGCACAAGCGACTGCAAGTTAGATTTTAACTAATAAGATTGTAAAATATAAGCAGTCATAACTTTGCTTATATAAGCAATATAAGTACAAGCTACCAGTGTTTTTAATACCCTAGGACCTCGGAAAGAAGCATACCAAATTTGATTAAAATTGCTCCACTTTTTGGAGAGGTAGCATTTTGAAAAAAAGTTTACGAACTAAACAAATAAATTAACATATAAATATACATATAAATCAATAACGGAAAAGCGGTGGGACAATCCACGTCTTGCAAAGCAAGCCATGGCTAAAAAAGTCAATTTTTTTTAAAGGACCGAACCGAAAACGCCGAGATTTGGATTTTCGGTTTTCGGTCCGGACCGAACCGAGGGTTACCGCTCGGTACTCGGTTCGGTTCCAGACCGACCCATCCTACTAGTTATGCTGTGTTATGAGATCAATGAATTCACAATTCTGATCTTACAAAGAAATCTTATTCAAAGTATAGTTTATGTCAAGGCTCGGTGTAACATAAATAAACGGGGTATCGACGGGGCCCCGCGACGGGGCGGAGTTTCAGTCTCGGGGCCCCGGGGCCGAAAATCTGGCCCCGACCCATCCCTAGGAAGTATACATGTTTTTCGGAAAATATAAATTCATATATTTATTTTTGTAGGAGGGTCTTCTCTTAGGAAAAGTGACTAACCATGTTGTGGACACCATTAGTGATTCACAGATCAGCAACATCAAAGAAAAGACCGATATAAGTGAGAAGATTTTTTGTTCCCGTGATATGGAGGGTTATAATTTTTCACGTGTCCGTCCGTCTGTTTGGCCCTTGTTATAGTAGGTACTTACTCTCTAAATTCATCCTGTTTCATTTAGATTGTGGCGCTATCTATAAATTGTAATTTGTGGAGAAAAAGTGGGAAAAGAGTTTATGAAAATATATGTAATAATTTGAAAAACAAGTTCTAGATCTAATCAGAAATTTCAATTGATCGACCGCTACAGGATATGCTGCTTTTTCAGCATCTAGCTTCTTTTATATTTCACATTCATACATATTATCTTCTTCAATCTTGATAACAACTAAGATTTTATCTTTTTGAAATATTGTTGTTTTCATATTGGTTTAGTTTATTCAAATATTTAATATATTGATAATCTTTTTATTTCTTAATGTAAATTGTTCAGTCATCACTCTTTTAAATCATTTCTTTGTTTTTTTTTTCGTTACATGAATATTATATAAAAAATCGGTGTGTATATTCGAATTTTTGATATTCCCGGTACATGTATTCAAAATGTAAACTTTCAGGTGTTTATGCTTTCTTGCGATGTGACAGTGGACTGAGCTGGTATGACAATATGGGTCGAGTCGATATGGAGAAACTGCGAGCATTGCTACCGAATGGCACTCATAAGGTAAGCTTAATACATGTTTAATGAAAATGAAAGTGGCATGATATATAAGTCTTGCACCACTTTTAAGGCAATACATTACTCAAGCGGTGCAATGATTTGTTGAACGCCTTACATTGTATAAGTCTAAGTGTTAATAATTGTCATTTAATATGTTTAACTCTCTCACTTTTATATTAAAATGTATTTACATTTGACTACGAGTCACTCAATCTTAAATTGATATAAAATATCAATTAATGAGAGGAAACAAAAAGAACAAGCAGTTTTGAAAAATTGTACTTCTTTGTCACTTGATCTCGAATGATAATAAACAAGAACATTCTCGCAAATTATCTTAAATGTTCTTAAATTATATAGTTCTTCCTTTAATTACAATAGGATGTCATAGGCTGGTTCAAGTTCCGTCGCAACTCTTCTTTGTCCATATCCCTCCGCGAGCGCGCCGTGCACAAGAACCTGCTCGCGCATTTGCCAGGCCGACACGGCGACCATTTTGTGTTTTTGTTGTGCTGCGCAGACGAGGTGCGCAGTCAAAAGTCATGCCCTCATTCATGTGTTTTAAACAAATATTTCTTAAATTATCTCATTCTTAATCTATTTACATCAGGATGTGATAGGCTGGTTCAAGTTCCGCCGCAACACCTCCTTATCCATATCCCTCCGCGAGCGTGCCGTGCACAAGAACCTGCTCGCGCACCTGCCCGGCCGTCATGGCGACCATTTTGTGTTTTTGTTGTGCTGCACAGACGAGGTGCGCAGTCAAACGACGCATGCGCTTAGTCACGTGTTTTACACGCTTGGAGACAGGTAGATATGAGTTATTAAAAAAAAATAATAATAAATTATAATGACCACATGGTCAGGTTGTATTGTTAAGAAAATCAAGTGAAATGATAAAACATGCAAATATAGATTGTATTATCTAACAGCCAAGCCAGATCTACTTTTCATGGATACATTGAAATTGATATTTTCGGAAGATTTTGTTTGAATACTCATTTTAAACATTTAAGGTCGTTTATTGCTTAAATGACATTCATCTTTATATGTATGCAAGTTTAATGTTATATGAATTAACAATTGAAGCAATTCTTAACATTAAAAATAAATTATGAATTAATAATATAGCAGTTTTCTCAAATATGTTTCATATATGGTATTATTAACCCCTCATCTATGGCCATTTAAAAAATAATCTTGCGTTTGAATTAGATAAAAGATTGAAGGGATATGATTCACATTGAGCATAATAGCCTCCTTAATAAAATACGCATATGTATTCATTTGGTCCTCATGTAAATCTAAAATAGACTGAAGCAGACGGTTGTTTCAAAAGAGAACATTGTTGAATTGAAAATCCAAAGCCTACTTCTAGGTAAATGTCTAAAACCTAACTGGGCACACATTTCTATGTTTATAATATTCAATAATTGCCATAGGCCTACATGTTTGTTTATTCCAGTGGTCTGAAACCGCTCTCGGCCGAAATCCTGAACCTGGGAGACACAATGCACAATGAATACAAACTGCCCGCAGCATCGGGGCCGGACGGTGGTGGGGCACATGTCAATCCCTTGCAACAAACCATACAGTCAATGAGGTATTGAATAGTTAGAAAGTGGCCAAACAATAGTTAGAAATTGGCCAAACCAAATTATACATGTATTTCTTTCGTAATAACGCCTTTGTTGGTCTGTCTAATAATAAGTTACGTGACATAGATCTAAATAAGTTAAGACTGCGAACCAATATTTTAACGACATCAATCAACATAATATACTCTGAGGTTAAGTTTTGCCGTTTTGCATACTATATTTATTTCGGACAAAAACTTTCAAATTTCATCGTCAAAGGGACAAGAATATTTAAAATATGATTCCATTTGTATCCACATTAATTCATTTATTAAAAATAAATTCTGAACTTGGTAGACTGACACGCTGATAGAAGTGTTGTTATTTGAATAGTTGCTATTTATAAATTCGTCACTTAATTCTTAGTACTTGGAATTAATCGTAAAAAAACAAGTCAAGTTAAAATTAATAAATTAACTAACAAATCCAGGTTATAGATCAGCAATAACATCGTTATGCTTAAGTATCCAGATAAAACCGGATTATGAAAAATAGCCATAGGACAGTGGAATTAACATGTATACCGCAAACGCAGATTTCAGTAAAATATATGGTAAACTCATCAGAATAAGGTTACTATATTTTGTTGCAATTTCCGCATTTTGTAAAAACAAACCCGCTGACAGATACTGTCATTTTTTTCGTAGCAGTTCTTATGCTTGAGAAAAAAATTGAAAATCATGGCAAATATTGATAAAATAATTATTGCAATTGATTGATGACCATTATTATTTTAACCATCCTGAAAAAAAGTAGATAAAATCCAGTGGTCCAATTTCGGCAAAAATAACCCATAAATTGTACTTTTAAGAGCGTTAATTAGTGCATAAGTTAATGAAGATTTAGAACATTATAGGTTTTTTTTTCGCAAAGGAATGTGATATTTTTGTTTATATCAAATTTGAATGAGATACTTGAAACTGTTTGATGTGCAAATACTTAATGGGTAAAGAAGCTTTTAAATAACATAAAAATGCATAAAAAAGCTTTAATCATGCTATAAAAACCAGTGCTCATTTCAAGATGATGTTTGTGATGTAACCATACATCACAAAATCATTTTCGCTGTTTTTCTTTTCGATGACGTTATATCATTGACTACACTGTTGATAGATTAGTTTGATAGTTTATAATTCTCAATACCTTATTCTAAATATTTAACATAAACTTGAAACATATTGTTAGAGATCAAGTAATGGAATATTTTTCTATTACAGTATTAAAAAAAAATCTGAAATTACTGCTATACATGTATGACAATGCTCTTGCTATTAATGCTGTATTTATTAGGAAAATTGATTTATTGTCACAAAGATCTTGGTCATAATAATGCAACCTGCAATCCTATAATAACAGGGTTCGACATAAGGAAGAATCCATACTCGCCAAATTGGCGAGTTACTTTGATTTCATACTCGCCAAACAGATTTTGTACTCGCCAATTTGGCGAGTAACTTGATTTTGTACTCGCCAAATAAAAAAGCGCATTTATAATCACAATAGTTACATCTTAGGATTTGTTAGGCATCATGTGCATTTTTTATAGAAACTCAAAGATAGATACACCTTAAGATAGTATATACTTGCTTTTAGAAATTTGAATGTTCAATTATTATTTCGCCTGAACTTAGAATCTGTTTGGCATACTTCCGCGATTAAACTTTACAATATAATATTGTCACTTAATAAATATATGCACTCTTTGTAACTTTAACGGAAGTGAGAACCATCAAACATAATATGTATGATTTGCGAGCGCCGAAGGCGCGAGCGTTGTAAAATTCAAAACACAAAGTGACATAGGCATCAGAGATGCAAAACCCCCAGCCTAAGCAATATCTATGATTTGTCACGAATATCTTTCGATTTCAAACAACAGGTGTAGATTTGTTCTCTTACTCACAAAGGCGTACCCGCAATGTCGTCCTAATAAAGTCCACCTCTTAATCTTATCTTTTAGAAAATAGTACCAGGGGTGCACCTTTAACCAAAATCGACGGTCGCGCAAGCGCGACCGTCATGCAGAAAGACACTCGCGCAGGTAGAATGACATTAGCGCTCAATATTTTACTTGAAATATCACATCGTAAATGCGAGCGCCGAAGGCGCGAGCGCATTTTTTTCATGCATTTAAAGATAAATGGTTTTACATATTGTGGGTTTCTGTCAAATTTACATTCGCACTAGCGCGAGTATTGTCTAAAACGACAATCGCGCGGACGAAACGACGGTCGCATATACGACCGTGCGACCGCTAAGGTGCACCCCTGTAGTAACTAGTACTCACTAGCTAGTTCTTTAAAAGTTTTACGTAGTTTAACCAGATGGTCAAAGTATAGCTTGAACAATAATTCCGTTGATTTGTTTTCAATAGCAAAACCGAGATTCTGTTCGGTCATACATGTTTACCGGTAATTTCGTTTCTGTCATACCTGAATCAATTCGATGTTTATTTATTTGCTACATTTATAGCATCTTAAGCCAATTTATTAAATAATGTTATAAGATCGTGAAGTACAGATGCTGATATAACGTTGCAGTACGAGCGCCAAAGGCGGGAGCGAAATTTTAATAGATATAATTATATAGATATAAATTACATTTAAAGCGGTCATATATTATATATAAGAATACAAGTTAATGATAAAATTTGGCGAGTAACTTTTATTTCATACTCGCCAAAATTTTCCATCCAGATTTCATACTCGCCAGTTTGGCGAGTGACTTTCAGGTCGTACTCGCCAAATGAAATTTTCACTCGCCATGGCGAGTTGGCGAGTGCTTATGTCGAACCCTGTAATAATCACACCCTATTTCAAGTTTATCATATTTTCCTCGTGTTATTGCATTCAATCATCACCAATAATATGTATTTAAATTTTATTTTAAAGGAAAGAGTTCATGGCAAGTGACGGGCAGATGCGCTCCGTTGGAAGCATCAACCACCTCACGACCACTGTCCAGAGCCAACTACAGGTAATAGTAGCCCTGGAGAGCTTAAGAAAATGTCGTATAAGTTTTTTTTAGAATGCAAAGCGAGAAACGTTAGAAAATGAACTTCTTACTAAATATTAAACGGTATACCAGCGTTTATTTGCTAGTCCAAATTCTTTTGACTGGTGATGGCCTAGTTGCTCTGTGTTAAATCAAATTTTTATCATTCTTTATTTTGGCCCACATGTGATACGAGTTTATCTCGTTAATTTATTGTAAAGATTACTTTGGTTCGTATTAAATTAAGATGTACTCCCTTTAGTCGTACCCCATTCTGTGAATCACTGATCTATAGAATATATCTAGCCGTATTCCACTCGTTTTCACATTTGTTTTTACCATTTATTTCAGAGTCTCTGCTCAGGTGTCGCCCGTTCCGAAGACGCACTCGGCAAACTCCGCTCGGAAATCAAAGAACTCCAACAAAGCCTCGACCGCAAACGCGCCCTGGAGGAAGGCCGCAAAGCCGCTGCAACAATCAAAACAAACCTCATAGCAACCGCCGCCAATGCCGTTGCTAAGGACGCATCCAAAACAACAACAAACCAAACGCGTAGTGATACCGCATTGGATAAACCCCCATTATCGCCCAGGCAACGCTTTTCCACCGGAAGTGACGTCAGTCCTCGGCCAAGGCGCATGAGCAGTTTGAGTGAGGCCGAGTATTCGAGTCGACAGTATGATTTGATGGAAACAACTAGTGAAAGTGGTAACTATGGTAACTATGGTGGTAACCAAGGAAATGTGGAATTGCCCATGGCAACTGAGGAGGTGAAGGTTGAAAATTTGATTTCGTTTGATGAAGATGAGGAACAGGATAATGCACGTAATTTGGCGATAGATGCCGCTGCTGCTACTGCTAATACACAAAAGAAGAAAAACACATTTGAAGACAATTTTGCTGATTTTGGAAACGTAGCGAACCCTGCCCCGGTCACAAAACATGGCAACGTACCAAACCCCGTCACAGTCACAAAGCCCAAGGTTTTACCGCCTATTACTAAATCCAACACAAACGAGCTCGCTCCTGTTATGACACCGCAAGCAATATCGAAAACTCTACAACAAATGGCAAAAGAACGAGATAGAGGCAACCAGGCACAACCACGACAAAACACGAACCAAGCCAAGGCACGACAAAGTAACAAGGTTGAGCAAATGGAAAGTGATAAAGATATGAACGCGGACCCTTTCGGTTTCATTGCCGATGTACAAAAAGCTGAACTCAACAAAGCCACGTTAACAAAACCAAAGAAAGTACCAACGAAATCACATCATGTGGCTTCCAACCCTATCGCACAAACGGTACAAAACACTATGCAACAACAAGCACATCAGAGCGATTTAAATCGAGCCACAAGGGCCGCCGCCTTTCGGGGTCAACCCAAAGGTCAAGGTCAAATCAAAGGTCAGCCGCAAACAGGTCAAGGTCACAATCCAAATTCGCCACGTGAGCCACAGGAGAACAGTGAAGATTCGCAAGGCAGTGGACTGTCCGATTCTCCCTTATTTTGATGATATATGAAATATATGTGCTTTATAAAAACAATTTTGATCTTGTTAGATACATGTGCTTTATTATTGATTTGTGATATAGATACTTTGGTGTTTTATGCATTAGCTATAAGTTTGGTTGAAAAACTTGCACTTACCGGTACAAAAATTGCACTTACATGGCATAGTCTGCAGAAAAAAAGTTTTTGTGTTCCAGAAGGGGTCAAACGTGAATTATTTTCAAAACACAAAACAAACAAAATAAAACCGATGCTTGTATCTCACATTGCTTTATAGTAGAGAAAATGTTGGTAGGGGTACATACAATTGGGTATGTACGCTAAAGAGACAACATTTAAGAAATATGACCATGTGATAGCATTGGATTTTTAAAAATATTGGTGTATGAATTGATAAAATACATTGTATAACTAGTTGTGACGGTGTAAAAATGCATTTATTACTTGATACTTACAGAATATTAAATAATGCTTGATATTACTTACAAATGTATACTATGCAACAAGTACCGAGTAAAGAATTATGTAATTTGTTTGTATAATGTAAACAGTTCAATGGGAATGTATCCATAAATATGTCTTACATGTAGACTTCTACGTGTTAGCTCTGCGATAGGAATTAAAAATTAAATCCAAAGTTATTTGATATTTGCCCAATGACAAAACGTGTATGAAGTCAGAATTGTGACATCACAATGAGTATAAAACAAAAAATGTTCATGTCAATGTATCAAAAAATATGTATATTAGTTAAGCTTGGTAAAATATAATTATTTCTGGTTCATGTGATTGTTTTATAAACTTAGAAATCGTGTTTTACTTTGATTACAAATTTCAACCATTGAAAAAGGTTAGAAAAATCAGAGTATTTATATAATATTGGAGGCTCAAGTTTGTAATTCGTTTAATGCTCAGTGAGTATTAAACGGCCAACACATTATTTTTATTCATAAAATGAAACTATGCTGTATACACTAACCGTTATAATGAACTTTGTGCATCTACATTTCTCATTTATGTTTCAGAATTGAATCAATAATGAGTAGGCCTTCATTTGTTAAACGAATAATAATGAAAAATGCTTTTCTTATGCACGATGTTCAAACAAACAGACAAAAATGAGTTACATATTTTGACCGTTAACTTTTAAAAATTCATTATAAAAATGGCATTGTTCTCCATCATTAAACACACTTTACCCAACTTCTGCTTTTCCATTGTATTAGGCAAATCAATGGTTAAGTACGCTTATGTAATTGTTTTTTCTTTGTCAAATATTTACTCAGACTTTAGACACAGACTGGTTGAGAAAAAATGTAATAGCATCTGAACTAAAGTTTGATAAGTGTGAATGTCAGAATCAGGGACAATATTGTCAATCAATCGAGCGTATGTCAAAATCGGGATGTATTTATTCAGAATGAACCAACATTTCAATTGAATGATTATGATTTTTATTAGATATCAAGGGTACGTTTAGTGCCCTTTATCTGGCAGATGTGAAAGATAGCATATTATAATATAGAAGCCTGATTGCCAATTGAAATGTACAAGTGTGTGGTAAGAAAACCTTGAAAATAAAATTAAGATATGTTCTTCATGTATCTTTATTTCGTATTGGTGTTGGGTACTTTCAATTAAGGCCACATCCTATGTAAAGTATTCCACTTAAACACATTATATAACATATTATGTTGAGAATTTTTTAATTTAAAAAGCAGGATATATTCCTCAAATTGTGTAATCAAATATAAGTTAACACCAATTTCTCCAAGTGACTAAGCTGAGTAGGCATTGTGGTCGCTCCAAATTGGACTTACATCCCGGATTTCAAATCTTAAATGTATGTCAGTTGGTAAGGTTATCTGCAGAAAAAAATGAAATAAAATACAGATGTGGTGGTTGACTTAATCATGTTTAACGTATTTCGTAATACTAAAACAAGTGTGACACATAAGTAACATCATTTGGAGACGCCATCCTGGAATATGTAGGATAGCGTCGTTTAATGGAATGAGTATGAACTGTAATAATATCCCGGTCAATTAAAAAAAGAGGATTAAATCCTTATATCTTAGAGTCGCCTTTAATTCTCAAGGTTTTCATCTGACTCGGGTAGGTTGCTGGAGATTCGACATGTGGTCTAACACCAACTTACGAAACTGCAATTAATGAACATATCACTATTCTCATTTTCATTGCCATTAACATTTGAACTTAAAAAAGAAAACAAACAAAAACGTAGTGATTACCTTCAATACACATACCAGTACTCATTTGTGTCATGTTTTGTCTCTCAGATTGAGTGAAGTTCCGTGACCCGGCGAAACCCGCATCTTTTCACGTCACGTCACGTCGTCCAAACAAATTCATCCGTGGTGGCGAAAATTATTTATTTGTATACCCATTATAGTTTATAACCACATTCACAAATATAAATGCATATAAATACATGTTCGCTCTAAAGTTCAAAGCAATTTCAGTTTAATAGTGACCCGTATTTTGCCAGTCTTCTCCCATCCCAAGTTCCGGAATGATAGATTGACAGTGTTATGCTTGCTCACTGTTTAGATGTAGGTCAGTATGATTATATATTTTATTTGTGCTTTTAGGTTCCTGTTATGTTTTCATTTTTTGTGGGTCATGTAATGGTGTGAAACGCAGTTTATTTACTTTTTGCCATTCATGTAATTATGTTAAACCAATAGTTGAAAAAGGCGATAGTTGTTGGCTCACTAGACGGGAGCTAAATGCAAAGTTTATTTGCTGTTCTATATATTTCATTTTCCGGTAATAAGATAGTACGGAAGTTATTATTTGTCTTTAGAATATGAAGCATCTTGTGCGGATTTGCGACGTCATTCTTTTGATATGCTTTATTGAATGGCGTAAAATATAACACATTTTATAAACTATATTAAACTATCATAACTGACCCCTGGCCATAAAGTCATAGTTAACATATTTTAAAAATATTATACTTTAACCATTTGCTCAAAGGAGAGTATTATCCGAAAAAAATCGCAATCTATATTGAACTGCAATAAAAGAATTCAATAAGAAACTACAGTAACCCTATATGCGAAAACTAGAAGACCGCATTATACCTGTGCGTAAAATGAGCCAGAACACTTGATTCCGAGTATAAATACTATAAAATCTCATTTGTTTTGTTAATCTGTAATATTTCATCTCAAAGAGTAATCTGCAGTTATTTCCATCATCAGGTAGTAAGTTGGTATGAAGTGATCTCACAGAAAGGACATTTTCTAATGTTTTGTAGGTGGCCAATTGGCGTCAATCTCACCTCACTAATATTATTTTCAGTTCTATTAAATCTATGTTGAATTTGCCATGCGAAAAATAATGGACGGAAATGCAATTGGGGCCTATTTTGTTTATAAATGTATCTAATAATATATTTTGTAGTAGGCTTTGAAATTGGCGAGTTTAAGTGGATATACACAAATACAGGAACGGCCTTGTTAGATGACAAAATAACCATTTCGCTTCAATTGAAGTCCACACAGATTATGTAATTATTAAGTACAGAAACTTCAATATTGGTGGCTATTTACAGCATAGAGTCTACATTATTTTACATGGA
>LQRL01178651.1:1284-12808 GCA_001703475.1 Hydroides elegans | reverse complement strand
GAGCCGAAATTTTTTTAACCTGAAAAATACTTTTTTTTATACTTTTTTTTCTTGAAATACTTTTTTAAATACTTTTTTTTTATACTTTTTTTCTTCGGAAAGTGAGTGGCAACACTGATATTTGAAAATGAAGACAATAAATAATATAATCTGATTCCTAACTTGTCTAAAAATAGTGATCTTAAGATGAGTAGTTTTCGTTGAAATCATGGCTCAATCCATACATTTTTACCCATAAGAGCGAGCAGTTATCATGCAATTTTAACTCAACAACTGAGTCGCTTGTAATCCATTTATTTCACTGCTAAAGTGGTCAGTGTTGCCAACTCTCGCGATGAAAAAAAAACGCGAATAATTCGCTGAAAACAAGCGAAAACTACGAAAAACAAGTGAAAAAAAATCTTCAAAAAATATCACTTTTTCATCGGCAAAATCATAATTAAGTAAAAAAAATTATAAAGAAAATATAGCAAAAAAATAAAGTTAAAAAAAAAAAAAACAAGCGAAAAACAAGCAACCCGCGAAAATACCACGAAAGCCCCTGAAAACGAGCGAATTTCCCGCGACATTGGCAAAACTGATTTAAGTGGTGCATGTCAATCATTATAACACCATTCTTAATGACACAATTTTAGCCGATTGTCTACTTGTCAGTGAAAGAAAAAGGAAAAATGTGTGACCCAACTAAGACAATTGCCTTCTATTGTGATAAAGGCGTTTTTTATATCTCACATGCACTTCAAGTTCAATTTATTTTTCGGTCGAGTCACGATGGGTAAGTGCTGTAATTGGGACAATGTTGTCGTCTTAGGTCGTTGTCTATAGAATTTTTCTATATGTAGGAAAAGATCGTTAGTAAGACGTCACTTTCGGACGTAATGTCGAGAGGACATTCTCATTTGGGCCCTTACGAAACAACGAAAGGGACGCCCTGTTACGTACCCATGTCGGATGGACGTTCGTCTTTGGACTAACTTCGGTGTGATATCACAACAGCATCGTTGTAACGTCTGTAACGAAATAATACGTCCTGAAAATGTTCGTATATGTCCAGATAAAAAAACGGCCTTTCGAAGTAAGGTGACGTCTTGTCGAGTGGGGGTAATTGGGACAATGTTGTAGTCTAAGGTCGTTGTCTAGTTGAGTAGACTTCTACTCTAGGTTTGTGATAAGTGTTGGCTTGTCTTCACGTCTGTCAAGTCATCACTGTCTTGTTTGAGTATTTCTGACGTGTGACGCGCGTTCAGTTTGGCAGGCATCCTGTCTATATCAGCCCTTTTAAATCCGTCGACCAGTCTTAAAACGAGATAGGGTTCTGGCTGGTATAAAGGCAAGCGTTCGACCATCAGTCGCTTGCGTCTGGCGCCTTAAGCGTCTAATCGACAAGACGACACTAGAGGTCCGAGTATTGTTGTGAAAATTTCTCGGACGTCAATTTAAGATCACGACGTCTTATTTACGTTATCTGTTTACATGACGATGGATTCGTTACAACGTTCGTGCAACGTTCATATAGACGTTAGGACGTCATTTTACTTTATTATGGGTGGGACGTTCCATTCATTAAGTTCCAGGTGTATCATATTTGCGTCGCGGACTTAGAACGGAAAGCTACGTAATTAGGACGTCCAGAGGGTGTCTACTAGAAAACTAAATACTCTATTGATATCGTTTTCAAAATAGTAAGTAAGAATGAAATGTATAAAAGGGATTGATTAAGCTCCTATATTATAAACTATCTGTGTTACCCGATTCTCTCCTTTAAAATCTTCTCTTAGTCTTTTTATGAAACAAAATATAATAATTGATTCAAAATAGAGTTATTGCTTAATGTAGGGATACTAACACCCACATATTAATTTTTTTTATTTTATAAAATTCAATATTCTCAATTGGATAAAATCATAATAAAAGGTCCGGTTCCGAGATGTGGGAGTATTGTAGCAATCAGTTATATGATTTGTTTTAATGAACTTGACCGAGTTCACGGCTGTTATTCCCCTAAAATAAAAGCAATGCATTATAATTTTGCTTTTAAAAATGCCACGAGCCCATGTCGTTTAGATAAATCGATTTCCTGAACAAAGTTGGAAGGTGAATGGTCTGATGATCATGATTGAAACTCTCTTGAAAATGTTATATTGCATCCAAGATTGTAAGATGGTAAGATATAATGTTAGCTACGAGAATTCACGGATTTATTGACTCCGCTTTGATAATTGTATTTCACACAAAGTTGAAAAATGCCACAGACGCAGACGCACAGAGCCGCTGCAGCACCATACTCAATTTAAAGAATTTATAAATTTATTTTGGTCAATAGTTAAATCATGATAAAAAATATTTTCGCTTGCACTTATTTCGATGACTTTGATTTGACTATTCATTTATCTAACCATTATCTGTGGACAAAACATAAATGATCTGGCTCGATGTTTACATGAACATCACAGTAATTTTTCGTTTTACTTCTGGTCAAACTTCACCCACATATTAGTTAGTCTCCTTTCATTTCAAAATTGAATAAACTTAATAAAGGCGTCATTTTGTTCATAAGGACCTGTTCACACGGGAAGCGACAAGGCGCGGCAAGCGGCAATATGCTCATATGTTCTTTATAGGACTAGCGACAGGAGCATATAAAAACATATTAGTATATTGTCACTTGCCGCGCCTTGTCGCTTCCCGTTTGAACAGGCCCTTTACTGGCTTCATATTTTTTGTTGCTTAATCGTGTTCCTACATTGTGACAGGAACTGAATAAACTGATTTTGAAAAGACGGGGGCATCTGCAGCTGAGTGTATCCATACATCAATTAGGTTTTGTCCTCCGTAAAATATGGGGGCTTTACATAAATTAGTAACCAGATATCTCATTCATTACCAGATCAATTTCAAGGTGCCGAAGTGTGTCATTGAAATATTTTTGTCATTTCAAAATTACACCTACTTTATTGATCCTTGTTTGAAATCGGGTGAGAAATGCTGCTAGTTTTCTTTACAAAAAACGAGTAAGCTCGTGGGGTGCGTTTGTATTTTAATTTAATTAGCTGAACATGAAGGCGTAAAAATCTCCATTTTCATTTGAAAATCAGTTAATATTCTTACCAGCATTCTATCAAGTGACCTATGTGGATGATCTGATTAAACATACCAATATTTACAATATACATGTTATTCCAGGGGCCGTGATTACGCCCATTTTAATCTCTGAGTGACCCCGTATACATGTGTGATGAGACAAGAGGGCGACCTTGTGACCCCGTGACCACTTCTACTTGTTAAGCATCATTTTCTGTTTTTGAATGAGTGTTCCACCTGGAGACGTCTTACCATATGCTCACCATATTGACCGTATTATAATCGTGTTCAGAAAGAAAGAGGATATCATGATTGCATTTCAACGCCAATTTTCTGTTGTTGTTGAAAAAAAACTTATTGCAATAACGCTTTTGTATAAATATTCTAAATTAGATAACGGATTGTCAATACATGGCTACTAATTATTCGAGAAAATTCGAGTAAATTAAACTGGTAAAACACACACATTTTTTAAAAACCAAAATAATATCTGTGCTGTTTTCAAGAAGATGCAGACAGACAAAATACACCTACGTCCCAATCCACCTGTTTTTCATATTGTTTCATAAGTCGTAAGTGACGTTCGTTTTGACGGCGGCTCCATAAGCATCAAACGGATATGTTTTGGTCGTGGGTGGGTCCTCAAAATAAAAATAAAACATGTGAAGTATAATGAATGTGTGTCAACTGTGTTTTGGTATTTCCTCATTTAGATAAGATGTATTCTTTGAAACGAATTGAAAAATCGTACGATTTTCTAATCAAATTGAGAACAAACAATAGATACTTTGTTGGAGGTGGTTGGGGTTGTGCGGGAATATGATTTTGGTATAGCACGTCGGTTAGAAGTAAAGTATTTTCTCCGAGGGAGACGGCAAGGGAGGGCGCAGCATGAAGTCCCCTCAGTGCGGGCTCCATCGGGGAAAACTTTTGCCGTATTTTCCTGAAACGTAAAGTATTATTATATTATTTTTTGTTGCATTTGTTATTTAACCTTATTTACGCTTTTGAATTATCAACGACACATATTTCATATGGAATCAGACGTCTAGATAATTATGAGGACCAAAAATCATCATTGCACAAAACGATTTTTCTGGAGCAATAAGTGTTAAGTTAGTTACAAGTGTTCGATGCTGATGCGACATTGTGTTTATTTGTTATGATGGTTCATTGTCAAGCACTTCATTTGGGGAACCCAGTGGTGATTGCTTTCAAAAATGATGTTTAAATGGATTTTTTATGCTAATTTGGTTGTAATACATTAACAAATGGATCAGTATTGTGCTATGTTTTCGATGAGTATACCTGTATAACCACCTTTCCAAACTTCTTTATATGGCTACGAATTTCATCATTCACTGATAATTGAACAAAAATTATAGATATGGCACAATATACATGTATATAACAATTGCTTCTTTTTTGTCAGGTTTTTCGCGTTTTTTTCGCGGTTTTGCAGCGATCACGGTGTTGAAAATTGGCTTGATTTGCATTGTCATGGAGTTTCCAAAGTTTTTCCAAACAATTAATGTTGTATGCAATTCCAATGTATTGTGCAATGGAAGCTCCTCAAAGCGCCTTGAAGCGATCGAATAGCTTCAAGTCACTCTTATGCGCTTTCCGTCTAGCATACATGAGGAGTACGCTTTGTTAAAAATAAAGCTCCATGAAAGTTTCATCAAATCCAAGCCCCATTTCGTGGTCTCATAAATGAAGCTATATATTTTTAGAAGTTAAATATGAGTTTCGGGTTCGCCTGGTCCTCTGTGGTAGCCTTGCTCTTAAGGTAAAAGTAAACGTTGATTTATGGCACTCGATCACTAACATACAACATAAATATTGAGAGAGAAAAAAAAAACGTTTCGATTAGCGGGGACAATTTACTACATTTTCGAGAGGTATTATCAGTTTCTTGAAAGTACAGTCTTATCTGGCCTTACACAAACCATATATTTCTTGTCTCTTCAAGAGCACGAATCAAAGAATTTGATTAGTTCACTAGAGTTATATATCACTTTATATATTGCCCTCTCCAAGCGAAACTAAACAAGGCCAGTATTTTATCCGAACATGAGTATTAAAAAATGACAACAAATGCTCTTTATGTACGTTGCTTTTAAAAACATAAGTGATAAGCATCAATTATTGTTATAAAGAGGCCCGATCATCTGATTCATCATCATTTTTAGGAACAATATTTTCTGTGTATGTTGTTAGAAACTGCAAATCGATGTCCAGATTCATAGGTTTATGTGATTAAAAAATAGATATAATATTTTGTCAATATTCTTGTTAATTATAAATCTTAATTGATCTCTTTCCATAGTAAATAAAACGATTATGTTGTGTTCTTGATGCCTCTATCTAGCGAATGTAAGCTTTCAATTTTCAGTGCGTATTTATCATAAATGCTGTCTAAAATATATAAAAAAATGCAAAGCTTGAAAAGCCAAAATATGCGCTGTATATAGTTGTATTATCATCTATATGAATTAAAACTATGCTATTTATTATTTCTGACGAATTTTGAAATCCTCAAGGTATTGATCGCTTGAATAAGTAATATTTTTTTTTCAGTGAAAAATTATTGCATTGTATACGAACAGATGCTTAAATTTGCATCAATGTGTTTATTAAATGTATGAATGTATAATAAGATTATAAAAAGAATTTATATGATTTTCTTATTTTTTATTTTCTGTATATCAATATATAATCACTTGTTTTTTCATTCATTTTTTTTTCAGATAACAAAATATTTTTGATACCATGATCTTACATAAGCACAAAAAAAAACCTTTCGAATATTAAACAATTTGCTTTGAATGAATTCGGCTAATATAATCAGGTGTTATAAAATATAGTCTGACAAAATATATATTAAAGCAATATGCAATGTACATTCCAGTTTAATATATAAGCTGTTGTTATTTTCAATGCAATATGCCTAGCAACAAACTACTTCCTGTTAGCAACTTAGACCAGCCAAGTTGGTGCTTATATAAGCAAATGTATAGTACAATCAAGACCAGCCAAGTTGGTGCTTATATAAGCAAATATATGATACAATCAAGACAAAGAAAGTATGAAAGCTAGAAGATTTGTTTCATAAATTTTATTGTGACTCTGATTGTTATTACCAACAACCTTCGATTTTTGTGATTTTTCATTTTTACGTAGATTTTTATTCAAGACAATATCTAAATATAATTATACCATACTCACTCGAGTAACTTTGATATCAATGATTTATATTCCTACCAAACCAAAACTCACTTAAATAACAAATATTTCAACACTCAACATATTTTATAAATAACGATTGATAAATAACAATTCCTATCGTATAATTATTATACGTACTTCATTGATTCAGTATTTTGACTACATCAAAAATAACTGAATTCAGTGGAAACAAAAATAGTGAAATTCTCAAACAGAAATTCTACAACAAACAAAATTGTTCAAAATGCATCATTGACTGAAACAATAAAATTCTACAACAATATCAACTACTTCCATACATAATCCTTTATTGATAACTTCTCAAAGATAAACAAAATAAACAAAAATATAGCAAATATAATGACTAAGGGATAACCATGGCATTTCATATTTATAAAAGTAAGCTAAAAACCAGATTCCAAAGCTTTTATGAATAAGCAAATAGCCCTATTATACATTTATTGTTTCATGTTGCCATTGAACATGTTGATGTAATTGCAATTTTGAATCTTGGTTCCGTAATTATGAACCATTGGCTCGCTAAAAAAATATATATATGTTAAAAAATATATAACAGCAAAACGTAATGCCCTTAACCTAAATCACATAAGATAATTCTTTTAATTTTACAGTAATGATGCAATTAAATCATTTGAAGCAATACATACAGTTCTAGAATAATATATTATAAAAATAATCAATTAAAAGATACACCGGTTTGTTCAAAATTTGTTTCGCCACATGCCTTTTTGATCATTTGTTCACATAAGAAATTCTAGCATCACATTTAGAATCAAAATATATTTAAGATAATCTATATTAAAAAATGCCCATTGAACTTAAAGATAAGGAATGTTTCGTATCATAGGAGACTGAAAAAAAACGTTAAACTATCTACGAAGTTTCTTGAATATCACATGATTAACCACTGGTATCTTAAGCAAAATGCGAATAGAATGTCATGCATATAATAAGGCTGTCAATATTTTTATAGTGTTTTACCCATAGAAAATAAACAAAATGCATATTATTTTCATGCTTTTGGCAATCCGTATACAATATTATATTTAAAGCGGATTTTAGTATTATTAAGCATAATACAGTAAATGCATAATACAATAGTTAATGTTTGTTAATGTAAATATATAAGTAAAAAATACACAAATTTCAAGAAAAAAGAAATCGAAAATTTGTGTGAGGCTCTAGCTTGACGCGGAAAGCAATTGACAATGTACGGAATTCTTTAACACAAAAATGACACTTTAAACATTTGCAGGGTATTTGACAATTTTCAACACAAAAAGATAAGAGTGCTACAAAAATAAAATCAACAGCAAAATATGTAACTTTGAAGCTTGCTTTATTACCAAAGCATCTTTGTACCTATGTTATTAACACGATTCATAACTACCGGTACATCAAAAACACATTTAACACAGTGAAATATAACTTCAAAAACACACATTGAATAAATGTCCATTGAGCAGTGTCACAATATCAACAAGAGATATAGAGCAAAAAAGTTCCATTTTGAAGAAGAAAATCGCCTAAAAGACTTGTTCTTGCGTTTCAACCAACGTCTTGTCTCTCGCAAACGCGCTGTCACATGACATCACGTGATATCAACACGTGATTTAGGGATTCCCCTTGCCGCCATTTTGAATGGGGGATTCCCCCACCAGCGCGCGTCGCTTTTGTAGCTGTTTGGTAGCTAGCCCCATCACTCGCCCCATTTGTCTGCGCTTCGTGTGCTACACCTCGGCGCTGGGGCGAGGGCCGGTCGGCCCAAATGTCGCAGAATAAAAAAATCTGCTTTTCTCTCCTCCAATTCCTTCAAACCTTCCTGCATCGCAGTAAAGAGAGTCATTGTTCACCAAACAACATTGTTCTCCTTACGCAGCAAACGTACGGAATTGGTCAAGACAAAAAAATTTCATTTCACACCATGGAAGATTTCAACCATTTAGTGTTCACAGTGTTCACAATGTTCACAGCGGCGCGCTACTGGTGACCACAGCCATGAAATCCAATTGACTGGATGGACTTCCGGTGAACATGGAACTGTGTGTAGGCGGAGAACCTGCTCCCGCTGTAGCGAACCCGGGCGCTACATGGGGCGGGGATCCTGAAAGTCCAACGCCATACATCGGAGGCGAACCGGCGCCAGTTGGAAAAATCGGCGCGCCACTTGTGCACAAAGGAGGTGAATTCGAGCCATGCGAGGCGGTCGGGCTTGGTGAACCCTGGCTTGTTGGCGAACCAGCTGATTGCTGCTGCTGTGCCGAACCAGCGGCTGCAGCTGCCAGCTTGGCTTCGCGTTTGACTTTTTGTTTCAGATGCACCTTGGCGTGGCGTTTCTTCTCATCCGAGCGCGCGAACTTGCGACCGCATACGTCACAGGAAAATGGCTTTTCTCCGGTGTGTGTACGCACGTGGGTCGTCAGGTGATCGCTGCGGCTGAATGATCGCATGCAGATGCGACATTGGAATGGCTTCTGTCCGGTGTGGATACGGATGTGACGCGTCAACTCGTCCGATCGCGAAAAGCGGCGATCGCAGTTCTCGACGGGACACGCGTACGGTCGCTCGTGCACCGGAATCTTGCTCGGTCGGTTCGGGTACTTCCGCTGCTTGACCGGAAGTAGCCGCGAATGGGGAGTTCCGGTTTGCGCTAATTGAGCATTGAGGATCTCGCTTGGCGTCAGTTTACCACCGGACATCGGCGGCTGACTAACGCCGCTCTGTTGGCCGCCGCAAAAATGTCCACTCATGTCGCCCATGAAACCCGTCGTGTCCATGGGTTCTTGCTTAATGTTCATCATTCTCTGCTGTTGCATGCCGTACGGCGATGGCATGATTTCCGTCGGAGGCGCCTGTGTTACTTGCAATGCGGTGAAATCGGGAATGCACGGATTCTGTTCGGCTGTGTTCGGCATGCCTTGATGTTGTTGCCACCGCATAACAGACGATTGTCCAACGGATTTCGTATAAGTCAAGTCTTCCGATACATGCACTGCCATGGGTCCCACAGACATCATCTGAGCACATGACACTGACGATAAACCTTGTGGGTTCATAACATCCGGTGGTCCCTGCATTTGCGCGCAACTACTGTACGTCGGCGGCTCTTTGACTGGATACTGTGGCAAGGTGGTGGCTGTGTACGGAGGCGGTGGCGGCGGTGTGTAACTGGGATGACTGATAGGAGACCCCATTGATTGGGGAGTGCCCTGTGGATGATACATGGGCTCCGGAGTCGAGTGCGGACTGCTCTGCGATTGCTGATGTTGCAGCGGATGTGCGGCGTAGACATCGCTGTACTGCATCTGTTCTGGATCAGGGCTCTGTGTAGCGCTTAAGGCACACGAATGCGCAGGCGAGTGCTGTCCCACAGATTGCGGTGACGTCGCGGCGGCTTCGGGGAACACCGTTAAAGGTTCAACGACCGAATGCGGACTATTTGCAGGCGGCGTATTGATTTGTTGAGGTGATGAGGCCGCCAAGGGAAAGCCGGACGATTCCTGGCGGTTCACAGGCGGGCTTGTTGGTTGGCTTTGTTTTTGTTGTTGTTGATCCCCGGGTTCTAAATATTGGTCAAGTTCTGTATCAGTGAACACACCGAGCTGTCCCTGCTGAGCGAGGGCAGCCGGGGTGATATTTCCCTGAGTAATCAAACTGAGCAATGGGGAAAATAGCGATGGTAGGTTGTTGTTATTGACTTGTTGACTCTGGCTCGTTTGCGGCATCTGCTGTGGTGTCCCCTGCGTTTGCGCATGCGCGGTTTGTGCAGCCCCGCTCACTTCCGGTTGCTGTTGTTGTTGTTCCGGTTGCGCCTGCGCAGATGGAACTGAGGGTGCGCACGTGGTAAAAGTGCCCTTATAAGAGATGCGGTGTGTTGTGGGTGTTGAGTCGCTGCCCGATGTCTTTTCGGGGATCGTCACAGCGGCTTCAATTGTAGCTGTTAACAGAGAAAAAGGAAAAATGCAATTAAATAAAAAGCATTGAAATATGCATCCATATACTATATATAAGATATTGTTAAGAAGTCCCCTAGGGGACAATGCTTGCGTAATAGTTTACGTCTTTTGAATTTGAAATATATATTAAAGCGGAAATCTATCTATTTTAATTGCATCGCCTCTTTTAATCAAGGCATCAAAGTATATTTATTTATACTTCTAAAAGCTTAAAATACGCTTTTGAATAGCGTATGTCTTTATTATTACTTAATTATTATTATGCTACTCAATGTTCGGTTCCGTTTTCCCAATATAATTTTATTTGCTCACGATAAAAATACTGAATAATTAGCCCCTTAAGTAATCATGTATCTTTGGAATAGCATGCCCAGCTATTGACACATACTCTAATCACAGCATGTAAAGAACGAAATGCTAATTAACGTCTAACTATGACTCAACGACTTTAAAAAAGAAATTCTATATATATGATATAATGAATGATCTTTACAGGTGACTCATCTATGTATTTAATTTATGTCAAAGCTAATATACAGCATGGCTAAAACAACAAAATTAAGGTCTACTCTGTGTCGTCACAAAACCTATGTACATTTTGATTGTGTGTGATAATTCCAAGGCAATTACATGATAAAGGTAATATGTCCCAAGTTGTCCGCAATTAGCTTATTAGGGATCGTAAATAGTTTGCTCAAACCTTGGTCACCCATGATAAATTGAAGGTGGTTCTGGTTATATGTGATAGTATATTGTTTGTTTAGCTGTATCTATTTTGTCTGTCGTTGATAGTGCAATAAATTACAGATATACAAAGGCGATCAAAAAACGTCACTTAAGGTCTTAGAGAGATAACATCAGTTTATTGCTCAATAATGTGATATCATTCTTATTGTGATATCAAGTCTGAAGGGTCAAAATTGTTTCGTTTTTGCTGTCTATTAAAAGCAATATAGCGTTGTCGTTATATAAAATCAAATTATAAAATGTTTTTTTCCTTATATAAATTGCTTACCCGTGATTTCTCCCATTTTCAATAAATACATAAGTGCCTCCTCGTCAAATCCTGCGCTTTTCGATGAATTCGATTTCATTTCACTTTTTTGTTTTATCCCCATTGTGGTAGCATTTATCTTTACTTCCGACGACGAAATGTACTACAATATATACTTCCGACCAAAAATGTTTGATATAATTCAATGTATTTAGGTCCAGTCTAAATAACTATTTATTGTAAT
>LQRL01178634.1:13933-29362 GCA_001703475.1 Hydroides elegans | reverse complement strand
CTGAGTCTTTGCAGTGGGAATGGCTATCTGGTCAATGTGACTTCTCTTAACCCGACCATTGGCGTCCTGATATATATTAAAGTATATGCATTAATAATGGCATTTTCTTATTATTTAATTGTCCATAAACAGGATGGAAATATGCCCGAATTGGTGGAGTCTTTGCAGTGGGAATGGCTCTCTGGTCAATATGACTTCTAGTTACTTCACGTTTGGCGTCCTGATATACATTAAAGTATATGCATTAATAATGGTATTTTGTTATTATTTAATTGTCCATAAACAGGATGGATATATGCCTGGATTGGTGGAGTCTTTGCAGTGGAAATGGCTCTCTGGTCAATATGACTTCTCGTTACTTCACCTTTGGCGTAATGATATATATTAAAGTATATGCATTAATAATGGTATTTTGTTATTATTTAATTGTCCATAAACAGGATGGACACATTCCTGGATCGATGCATTCAAGACTGAGTCTTTGCAGTGGGAATGGCTATCTGGTCAATGTGACTTCTCTTAACCCGACCATTGGCGTCCTGATATATATTAAAGTATATGCATTAATAATGGTATTTTGTTATTATTTAATTGTCAATAAACAGGATGGACACATGCCTGGATCGGTGGATTCGAGACTGAGTCTTTGCAGTGGGAATGGCTCTCTGGACAATGTGACTTCTCTTTGCTTCACTTTTGGCATCCTAATGAACCAAGCGACACATGGGCTAATTGTGTTATTCTTGAGTCTCGCTTTGTTCTGTTGAATGATGGTTCATTCGACGCTTCATTTGGCTGGAATGATGAATGGTGTGGCAGTAATGGGAGATTCATATGCGAATTCGAATAAAATGACTAGCTTGTATTCCTAAAATTTCACACTTCTTGTAATGTTAGCGACAGCCTTTTTGTCATAGATAGTCGATCTTATTATATATTCACCATTATATGTACAAGCATTAAATTTGTATTGAAATTTGTGTGATATGTGTACGTCAAAAATAGACTATGAGACAATTATTTTTTTTCAACAATAAGCTCATATTTGATTTGTTTCTATAGATAATAACCCTAACAAATCTATCCAAGCATACGCAGTCTGCTTGAATGTATTTCATGTTCTATTAAAAAATGTTAAACATTTCCGTTCGACTTCTTAGCAGATGTTCTATAAGTTTAATTATTAATATGTTTTTGTTTGACTTAAATGTTAACTTAAAATCGACATTTTTCAAGTAAATTTATAGATTGATTTTCTTCATCAATATAATTGTCATTAATTGAAAAGTATAAAGAAAAGAAATAAACAATATCAATTTACATAATTTTTAACTCTGTATTTTTCAGATGATTTAATATGTTGTCTGCATTCTGCAGATATGATAAAAATCACTAGTAAGCCTTATAGAAAACTTTTGAATTTAAGGTTGTCGAATGTTATTCATTGCTGTCTTATAGCTATTTGACTACAACATAACATCATCTTTGTTGCTTAAGTAAAAGATGGATGATGGATGCTAAGAATTAAACGAACGCAACGCAAATATCAAACGTATGTCAAACTAAACTCATTCAAAATGTCAAAGACAAAAACACATCAAACATTGCAATTCAAACTGACCAACACTGGTCAAATCACGTTAAAAACTGACCGTCCAAGGATAATTTCTAGACCTGTTACAAGAAGAGGAACATAACATAACGCGGAAATCTATAATCTATATTTATTCATTGCTGTCTTATAGCTATTTGACTACAACATAACATCATCTTTGTTGCTTAAGTAAAAGATGGATGATGGATGCTAAGAATTAAACGAACGCAACGCAAATATCAAACGTATGTCAAACTAAACTCATTCAAAATGTCAAAGACAAAAACACATCAAACATTGCAATTCAAACTGACCAACACTGGTCAAATCACGTTAAAAACTGACCGTCCAAGGATAATTTCTAGACCTGTTACAAGAAGAGGAACATAACATAACGCGGAATTTTCTTAAAGCCAATTTGCAACAGCGCAAACGCTAAAACGCAAAATGTACCAATGTAAAGCACATGAAACAATTCATCACCTACTTAAATGGTGTTTACATTATTATGCCACCTTTTGTATAATTATCTTAAAACAATTAATTGAGACAGGTGATAAATTTAAATGCCCACATCCAAACATGCGTTTATGAGTCCTCTATATGCCCATCTTAAGGAATCCTCGAGACAAAGCAAAATATGCAAATATTTCATCATTCTATATGTGTAAACGTGTAGTTCTATATTAGATGTGTTGCATGTCTTTTGTTGAGGACTACACGTATTTTACTATAAATATTCCAAAATTAGTAGCATTGATATTAATTTGTTTTCATAAACTACTACACCAACGACATAATAAAGACATATTTTATGTGATTAAAAACCGAAACATGATATTTATTCATGTTTTATCATAATAATTGTTTACTTATAATATTGCATTATATTTAATTATTGTAACTGATCATTAAACGCTATAACACTATTTAAAACCTCTTTGGATATAAGAGTATATTTTTATCAATAAAACTTGTTATTTCACATTTATTTATTTATTCAACATAAAAAGGTGGCATTTGTTTGGTATGCTTGAATCAATATTTGCCTAATTATTTCTCTATAATTTATTACAAATATCATTACACAATCAGGCGATGTTGTCTCCCAAATTTATCTTCAGCAAAGAATTACAATTTTATATGTTTTTGCGTATGGTTGATGATTTGTCAAGGGCAATATTACCCGGTAAATATCATTGTCGTTAATGCCCGAATGCCTTGTAATGTTTTCTTTTTTTGTTAAAAAATAACAGCTTGCCACTATGTTTCACTCTGATCAAACTGGTTCTCCTGGATCTCAAACCAAGGCCACACATATGCAGTTTTCATGCGCCCTTACTACCTGAGTTTACTGGTCTGATGCTCAACCTAACTGGCTCTTTTATTCTCTATGCAATAGAACGTTATGACAATCGATACGTTGTCGAACACGCCCTAGTAGTATGCTCGTTGACACTCACCCATAAATCAAGTTGTGGCCTCAAGTCTACGAATATATTTTATATATTACTACATTCACTAAAATAAATGTGAAAAAAATGCAGATATTTTCTGAACAAAATGAATAGATAAGTTTATTTTTTTTATTATAACGTAAACAATTTATTAACCCAACGTAATAACATATGAAAAGACATGCCTAGCTTGAACCATATTTTAACTACATTTAGATGAACTAAAATACGCTTGATATTTTACAAATGGATTAAAGCTACATATTGGCAAAATGATGATGCGATTTATTAGCCCCTAATCGGGGCCTAGGGGCCCGGAGGGGGCTATTAGAACGGGTTCATTTTTTCGACCGAAAAAAGTGGCCAAAAAAATTTTCGTCAAGGCCTAGCACGAAAACGGTAGTATGTAGCTATAAACATGAGTGGGATTGAATGTGTAAAATATATCAAGGTAGATGTGCGACCTTTTCATTTTTTAAAATGATGAATAATAAGTTCGGAATTTTGATTTTAAGATGAAAATTTGCAAAGTTTTTGGAGATATATGACGCGCACATTTATGACGCAACAATTATGTTTAGCAACAACAACAATCAACAGTTTAATTGTGACGCAATTAATTAATTGTTGACTTTATATAACAATGGATTAAAAGCACGACAATTGAAATTAATGTAAGATGTTATTAGCCCCCAACCGGGGCCTAGGGGCTTGGAGGGAGCTATTAAAATGGGTTGATTTTGTAGACCCAAAAAGTGACCAAAAACGTTTCGTCAAGGCCTAGCACTAAAACGGTTGCACGCAGTGGGATGGAATGTGTGAAAAGTTATAAGGTAAATGCCCGACCTTTTTATGTTTTGATTCAATAAATGATAAGTCAAGAAATCTCACTTTAAAGTTCAAAATTTGCAACTTTTTGGGGGAAATATGACGCAAACAATTGAGGTGTAACAATTATGCTTCGCAACAATAACTAGGAAAAGTATGCTTGTGATACAATTAATCAATTGTTCAAGCTGCACAACAATTGAATTATTGCGTCACAAATAGATTTAGTGCATGATAATCGTTTTTCAACCAAGAAAAATATATATTTTGTGCTAATTTCCGACAGTCTGTTATAAACATGAATCCATTAATATACGCGAATAAATATCCTGATAATTCTACTTATTACATTTTAGTTAGCTAAATGAAAATGTTAGAGTGTTCTATTGAAATATTTCAAATATCAGAATCACTTAAATTCCACTTGGTGTTCATATGCAAACCGAATAGCTATATATATGAGGAATCAATGAAAATGAGATGTCCAAAATAGAGAGATAGTAACAGAGGAAATTAAACAGGGAATGAAAAAGGATGGAACTGGAAATGATACGGGAGGGTGGGAGGTTGGGGGCTTTGCCCTCTACGATGGCCTGTTGAGTTCCTTTTGATAAAGAATGTATGGATATGGTCAACGGAATGCAAGGTTTAAAGCAGATTTAATAAACGATGTTGATAATTTCAAATATAAGACGTCCAAAAGAGTAAAACAATAATGTTTATAACCCAATCTTACGTGTATGTTCAAAGATTCATCCGAATAAAATTTAAGGACTTTGAACAAACTCACTTATTTACAAGTTCCGGATATTGTGAAAGCACTACCAACAAAAACAATAATTATTTCGTAATTTTATAGTAATGACATAATGGTCGGCACTTATATACCGCTTATCCTCCTTTAGCTCTAACCATTTAACAACCCATTATTACCTTCGTTCATGTATATGTGAAATCTGATCAACGGACAGGCTATCTATTATGCAATTTGCGCTCATAATTTCCGTCTTGTTTCATACACATCTAATAACCAAGCACCCAATCATAAGTGCACAATACAAGATGGGAAGAATCGGGTGATATGGCATTCAGTGCCTATTCGCATACCATGATGACCGAACTTGATCTGGACTCGAACCCATTGCTACTTGCCAGGGGTCCGATGACTTGACCGCTCGGCTATAAAACGCAAATGTCAATACATATATTTCACGGTTAAAAACTCCGAAGCGTGTACGGAAAATACAGAAATACATGGAATAAAGGGGGAAAGGTCCTTATAACAAGTGGTTAAAGGTCTTCTGGATCGGGAACAATTATGTCGCCAATGTTTTGGCTCAGGAATATTTTTTTCCAATCCCGAGTGCCAATAGCAGTTTTGATTGGGGCCCTTTGGCTAATATTCCTGTCATATAATTTCGCTATTTATCTTTTAACATAACATCAAAGTGTGTCATCAAATTATATAAATATATATATTATTTTCCTGCATTAGACCAATTAATTGTTATTTTACATGTTGCATCCTTTCATTAGCAAATTTCATCTTGCTGATTACATTAAATATAAAAGCATTAAATATTATGTTTATATGAATAAATATATTCATATCTATATTATTTCCATACATATAATAACATATTTCATGCATGCATTTTATACAATTTTACTTTATGTTGGTTTCAAGTCATCTTATGCAGCTCAAAAACAAGATGACATGCATTAATGTTTATGATATTTAAGTACATAAGTAAATTATTCTATTTTTTTAGACGTTTTTTAAAAAATATATGGAATGATATCCTTAAGTGATATCAATATGGACATATAATTGATAATATAATTGATAAGATAGGTTCCCAACCTAACTGTGTTAACAAAATGCAGAAACAAAATATAACAGACGGTTCTTTAACTATTTGCTTTAGTAAAATGCTATCAATTTAAGCACTTCATCTTCATTCATTGAGATGTTTTGCGCAATCATTTATGTGGCGATTGCGTATATATAAAATAACTACCTTGTAAAACCGTTTAAGCCATCATTTATAATGAAAATATTACGGTATTAGTGAGCGGTGGTCTGATAATAGAAACATTAAAATTTGAATGCAAATGTGAATCCCAATGCGTATTCAAAGCCACATCAACAGCAATAAGTATCCTTCCGACTCATCCAACTTTTTATGTTTGGCTTTTATGGAACGGTTTTATGGAGGCTCGGTAGTCAAGTCGACATAGTAATTGAAATGGATATTACATCTGCGTGAGTTTGAGCCCGACTCATGTCAGATCTCAATATGTTTTCTCGGTTTGCTTTGTTCTCGTTTTATGGTACTTATACCCGGTGCTCTAGCTAGTTAAGGGGTTGATATTTGTAAACGCCGCAAGTGGCTATAGATAGTCAGAGTATTGCAAATTAAACATTTATATAAATATCTATCATATAAAGTGGCGGTTAATGGTAATTATCTGTTTATACAAATAATAAAATCTTAATCGAATATTGTAAATGCTATATCACAACTTTATAGTTGATGTCCCTATTTTGAATGTCGCAATGCAATCTCGAATAGTTAAGTAAATATCTTGTATATAAACATAATATACCCGTTCTGCGTTCAGTTCTGCAAACCATTTCATAATTAAATGCTGATGTCATAGTTTAGATCCCGAATGGGCGTTTCAAGTAAAATGCACCAAATGTTTAATCGTATGTGTAAGGACTGGACGCATTAATTTCCTCATATTATTCAAGTATATAACATCGATCTAAAAGCATATGCCACTCTGCAAAACACTATGACGAAATATAATGATTTGACTAATAACTTTGTAGTAAGATTCCAAAAACCGGATAGTGCATGTTGGATTTAAATCATGATGAATAATAAGATTACACTTAATATGGTGATACAAGAGCAACAAGAATAGTAATATAATATGTCATTCGTTGTAAAGATACTTAAAATGCTTGAGCTTACAGACCAGAGGAAATTAAACAAGTAAACTGAATTTGTTGCGTTTATTTGTCTCTGATTTCAAATTGTTAACAAATTTTGGAATAGCAAAATACAAACCAGGCATTGAGTTTGCTGATGTTGTTTTTGTTCAGAAATTATAATTTTGTAATAAAACCAATGATACTTAATGCTCAAATCGTTGATACATATAAGTAATTATTACGGAAAAGTGTGATCTTTTAATAAAAACACAAAATAATACAAAAACATCTCCAAATTAAAAATAAGTATTATAATGTTCATGAAATGTACCTCTTTGCCATCCATTTCACTTTGGCTAGACAATAACCTAATTTTATTTTTTTGAATATAGCCAACCCCTGAAAGCCGTCTTTACAAACAATTTTGACGATAATAAAAAAGGTTTATATTTTTCGAAATACCGCTATATGCTGCAATTTTAATAATGTTTAATTTTAGAACCATCAAATAACTATAATAACTTTTGAATGCATATTTTTTATATTTCACATTTGGTTTTTAAATGTGATATGTTCATCAAATACTTAAATAAAAAGATTGAAAATTTAAAAACGTGGACAAAAAGTAAATTAAAAATGTCCGATTCCTTTAAGCAGCTAATCATTATATTCGAATTCACATATGAAATTGGCTGATAAACTGCAAGATACATCATTCCATTCGAGAGTGACACCATCCCATGATACGGTAAAGAGACAGCGAGTCGTCCCACCAGATGGCTCACCCGGAACCCAGGCCTGATACTCCGAGAAGTCGCACTCTTCTGTAAGCCATTGCCACTGCCCTGTCTCAAGATCATTTCCACCCAACCAAGCAATACTCAATCCTATGTTAATAAATGACGTCTCATTATCAAGCTGTTAATTTTTTATTGGTGATAACTTTATTTGATTTATTTGGTATTTAAATTGATTTTAATAATAATTTACTCACATTGTAAGCAAACGTGTTGAACAATGATTATACGGTTACATTATGATGTGATTTATGAAAAAACTAACCATGGTTTGTCAAGAGCTCTGCCAACATGTTGTTTGTTTCTTCGCCGCAAACCGTCGCAAGATATCCATTTGCAGCCGCGCATGTATCTCTGGCCTCATACCACGTCATCATCTCATTGTACGCTTTGTAACAGCGGTTGTTCAGAAATCCGTCACATTCTACAAAAAATACATGGGGCGAGTTTTAAAACCTTATTGATTTAACTCATTTTCACATTGGGTTCAAAATATTTAAATGTATGATTGAATAATATAATTTCATCACTTCAAAATAGTTGTTATGTTTTATTATACAATCATCAAAATCATCGTTTTCGTTTAAATGATTCATCAAAATTATGTACATTAGATATTTTTGTTTTTAATTAATTATATTTGATAGAAGTTAACAAAAGATTAACTCAATGTTAAGATAAGAAATGCAACAAATAAAGATGAATTGACAATTTGGTGATTGATGATAATGAAAGAGTGAGAAAAAATAATTGTTATACAAATTTAGTTTTTTGTATAAAATTTCTATAAATACCTTGTTCACATGTTGCACCAAGGTATCCGGGAGGACATTTGCAGCGAAATCCATTTTCATTTGATCGACAAATTCCACCGTTGTTGCACAGGCTGGCATCGCATTCTATTGCATCTGAAAAAAATGTCCGAAAGTGCAGTCTTTATGATATCCTTACCCTAATGCATAATCACGGGAAACTATTGGTGTTTGATAACGTGTCAATTCATTTGGTCCAAAGCAAAGTTCAATGATAGTCCACTTCATTATCTACATAATTTTGTTCAGTTTGAAGTGATAATCCTTATATATTTGTATATTTGTTGTGCTTATGGTATGATGAAGGTTCAAGGCGTTCATAAGACATTGAGTTTGATGAATGGTGTGTAAGAAGAGAAAAGAGGTAAAGTGTTTTAGTCCCATAAGTTTTGGGATATCTTCCGGTATCATTCCCCGTGAAACAGAGGTATATATGGTTGAGCTTGTCCGTCAATCATCTGTCCTTCTGTTCCATGTGGTATTGGATAGTCGGAGCACGTGCGTTTGGTATGGAGGAATTAAGATAGGATATGGAAGTGTTATACAAAGGTGTTAGGTTAAATGGTCATCATGGCAAACACGAGCAGGAATAAAGGTTTATTAATAAAGCACGTCGTGTTTATATTCATTAGTCGTATCTAATGGAAGTTTATACTTATTTTGTCTCAAAAGATATCATCGCGGTTCCTTTTTTCTTAAGCTGATAAATGGCTCTTATTTCACTTATTGATGACAATAGGGACATCATTGAAAATAGGAAAAATATATTCATTCGAATAGCAACAAGGCAAAAGCATGGCAACAAACGGACCAATACAACTCTACAGCCGAACATTTTTGCCAAAAACGTTCAATTCATGGCCTGTATAAGCGTTTTTAAATTAAAGCGCGCACAGAAATATCAAGTTACAAAAAGGAGTCTAAAGCCACTGGAGGGGGCAAATCTCCCCCCGAACCAGAAGATATATAAAACAAATGGCAACATCATGTCGGTTGAATTTAACGAATTGCATAATTCATTCGATGATAGTGACGAACAGCCTGGTTCTTCAGAAATGAGAAAAACTCTCTCCCTGTTCATTGCTCAGTGGTGTCAGTTTTGATAATATAACGGTCCAAGTATATTCACTTTTACTAAAAAGTTTTACAATAATGATACTTATGATAAGAAAATTATCAATTAAAACCTTTCTTGAGCAAATGAATGAGTATTCATCAATCACGTATATTATAAGCATTGTTCACATATTGATGATGTCAAACAATTTGATAAATATATTAAAATCTGAGAGAATCAGGGCCAAAACCTCTGCGACACATACCCCCTAGGTACTTTGACAATTAAGTGATCTAGAGTCGTTCCACCGAACTCGGACCGGAGTGAGATCAGACTAGAGATGTAAAAATGAGTTGTTTGGCAAACCTAGTTTTATACATGGTTTCGGTGAGGTTCCGCGTGTTTGACCGAAACCACCGAGAAACTTGAGAACAGAAATTGGCCCATTAGGTCTCATGCCGATCGACTGCCAAGTGTCGAAAAAGCATTATGATTAAATTATTTTAAGTTGGATGATATTGGGTGATATTTGGGGATTTTAACAAATTTTCACTTTTCATGTGATCTTATAAATTCAGTTCAGTCGTGACAACTAATAACTGAAAGTCCATGGGGTATCGAAGGCCCTATAGTTTATCGTTTAAACGGTTAATATGACTGGATTTTGATACAATAGTTCATATAAAATAAATATATCGCAACGATTAAACTATGAATACGACTCTAATCTGCTAGGTTATGTGGTGTGCTAAAAGTGACTGTGAACTTTCAATACCATTAAAAGGAGAGAAACAGATCAAGGGACTCATAAGGCCACGTAACTTTAGCTTTAGGCCTAAATGAAAATAAACTAATGCACGAAAAAAAACATACATGCTAAATATAAAATTTATAGTCGGTGCCGAAAAGTCAGGAATGGGACAACTTTTATACCCTTTAATCTGTTATAGAGGAAGAGCGTCGAGGAAATTATGCAACGCCTTTTAATATGATTCAGGAAACATAAAAACATAAAAAGTAAATATTGTATCAGCTCTCTTGGAATAATATGCTCTATGAAATATACCTATTATGTAAATCATTATCTAGGAGACAAATGACTGACTTGAGGTTTAATATATGCTCATACGAGATCATACTAACATAGGATCACAATCAATGTTGACGGTCGTGTAACATTGCACCACGGTAGTTATCCATTCACATACATGATGTATCAATTTACTTGGCATAACCTTTATGAGCCTGCTTATCTTATACGCAAAGAGCACATGTTATGATGTTGCATACATTTATCGCACCGACAAACACCCATTTTATGAATTTACTTATTTTTTGTCATCTAACTAATATTCAGACGTGTCTATTACTAATTGCAACAACTCTATGGGTAGTGATGGGTAGTGCCTACTTTATGTATGCTTATTACTTGCTTATGACTTATGACTTATAACCAGAATAAAGAACATAAAAACAACATCAAACTTTTCACTAAAGCTTCAAGTTTGACTTATTGCCAACTTAACGTAAACTTGCGTCAACTCTAGTGTTTAGTAACTCATAAGTCAAAATATTTTTTTTGTTTATTTTGATACAAAAGTTTATCTGTCGATCTAAGCACTTATAGTCAATGATCTGCATCACTAGTTCACTAGTTTGGAAAACAAATGAAGCACATTCAATCTATACCTAACACTCTATTAAATATATGCTTATCAAAAGCGCCGAAACAGGATTTATAATGAAATTTGAAATTAAGGGGGATATTAAAATATCAAAGCCGGCGACTGTTTGGGCGAGGAATTCACCATTAAATTGCTCTGATTCGTAATACGCCTATGTCTATAGCTGTACCAAAATTAAAGTTCCGTCTTAGAATCAGGTGGATGATTTTAACAAGTTGTATATGGTTGAAATATAACAAAATTTAAACATAAAATAACAACATAACTTACATATGAACTTGGTCGCAGGTTGATCCTCAAACTCTATTTCCACACCGGGTCGTTCATACTTGAGAAATTCACATTGTGAATTCCCAAAATTTGCATGACTGCAATCATTCCGTTTTGCGCATTTTGTTGCGCATTCTATTGCCGAGTGGACACGAGCTGTGAGCGTGACATTGAGTAATGCTTTTCTTCCCTTTAGAATTTTGTATTCCTTTTGCCCAATATTTATGGCGTTTATTTTATATACGAAACACAAAATGAGAAACTTGAATAAATCCATGATTCCCAGTTGCGATATACAGCAAGTAAGAGACTATATTTGGTATCTTATGCTTGCTGTGTTTAGGGCCCCTATCCTTGATTAAATTGAGCAATGCGTTATTATACGTGACTACAATTGTCACAGCTGGAGGCTAATCAAAACATTTCTTTATATCCTTGGTAATTATGCTTTTAAATAATATGACAATCATGTTATGCATTATGCATGTATCTTTTTTCGAGAAACAAAGACTAAACAATGCAATTGTTCAATCGAGTAATTGTTACTATCCATTATTCTAATATCGTATTCCATTCAGTTTCAATGCATGTCATGAAACCATAGACGCCACTAAAAGGCACACGTGTAAATAATTTATATTTAAATACAACAGGCATCAACAAATGTCACCGTGACTCTAATATATCAGATTTATTCCGTTCCTGTTAGTGGTGACAAACATCATCTCAGTGTCATTTACTATTTGGGTTCACTAGGTAATGCATTATAGACTACTGCCAAGCAACATTTAAACTAGGTTATGCACAATAGACTACTAATGAACAACATTAACAAAATATTCCAATAAAAAACTGTCCGGACAATCAAACAGATACGTTGCTATTGTTGTTGACGATTATGACTTGTCGCCTTTACGGAATCATTTTCTGTAGGTTTTGTGTGTATCATAATTTCACATGACTTTATCTGTTTATAATTCAAATATAGTGAGCTCAAGCCGGTGAAAAACAAAGGCCAAAATGAGAGCAGAACGATAAAGGTGGATTCATAAAATCCGTACATTGTAGAATCTTTATCGGTAAAACGTTTATCAAACATTCTATGTGATGTACGTTTACCCAACGAAGATATTTGACACCATCAAGAGAAAATATCCCTTGAAAGTAAATAATTCAACATTACTTTATCTGTTATTGATTTGAATATAGTTTGCGCTGTAAATGTCAAGGTGCGACTTGGTTCGCGTATGATATATGTGGAAATACATATATGTTCTCAAACGTGTATGTAACATATCTAGAAATTATGAATATATTTTTTTCAAAAGTGTATGAAATATATCTAGAATGTTAAACGAGTTACAATAGAAGTAAATGCATGAGAAACCAAAATTTGTTTTCCTAAAAATCAGAATAGGTTATTTTTGTAATTTATTCAACTTATATAGTGCGTTTTCTATAAAAAGAAAAATCGCTGAACAATGTTAATATGTTATATTGTATTATTGTATTCACGAGTTTAAGCCGGTGAAAACCAAATGCTTACATGAGAGCATAATGCATAGGACAGCTAATTTTATATAATCCTTACATAGTAGAATATCTTTTATAAGAGTGTATATCAAAACTCTCTATGCCATGAACGTGGACCCATCTTAGGCGGTTGAAATATTTAAGAGATAGGTCCCTTGGATATTAAGGCAAAACATAAGGTCCTTCAGTTGAACAACAGGATGCCCTCGCGTGTTTTCTACATGACGGCGTCCTTTCCAAAACTTTTGAAATTATAAATATAGTTTAACAACATGTGTGTTCTTGCAGCTCTGGAAAATTTTGCATGATATCAATTAATATATTGACATACGCATGCAGAGACTGAGATTTTAGCACTCTTTTTAAGTCATAATGAACAGAAAACTGTTCATTATCTTCTGGCTTCATACAAAACCAGAATCATGATCCAAACTATTATTTTAAGTATCTGGCTCTTTATGACTATGCCCTTAACATTGCCTCACAATGCGATATGCAATGCAACTTTAATAAATATATATAAACAAATTCATGAAAATGAATTCAAAATGATTGTTTTACCCTAGGCAATAATAGACAACATTATTTTTAAGATGATTGTCTAAACTCAGAATAAAATAGGAATGATAACTGAAGGGTTCTTATCAAAATGATTATGTTCCCAAGGAATAAGGAAAAGTAAGGCGCAAACCTGAGGGGCGCGGGCATTAATTTTCCCTTAGCCCAAGGGCAAATAACCATCTTGTTTAGAGCCCTTCGGTTATAATTCCTTTTATTACATGGATTTCCACATTTTCCGAACACATATTTATAGTTTGAAGCGTGAACTTGATTTACGTTACGTTTGCGTAACGTAGCGTAAAACGGCTGTTTTCGAAAAAAAATCCTTATGTTTTCGGATGGTGTTTTTGTAACTGTCGGTTTATGTAGATGTAAAATTTCGTTCAAAGACCAACGTCTAAAGATGTAATTCAACAGAATCTTTGGACATACACTTTCAGTTTTGTCTTACTGTACAATCTGTACTGTACAATCTGCTTAAATTAAAACCCGAATTCACTCAGAGTCGAACTGAAAAACCCGATTACATACGAAACACCCCTAAAACTCTATCTGAAGCGAAACAACTCAAAAACTACTATAGGCGCAAAGTGAAATCACCAGAAGTATCTCCGGACGATAGAAAACTATTCTCTCAGTCTGTCAGGTACCATAACTACATGTACATGAAAAATTAACACAGAAAACGTGAAATAAAAAACGCCGTGGCCCATCAGGAAAATATGTTTTAAACTAACTACTGGGAATTTTCGAAAAAAAACTGTGCAAAGGTGACCTGGATAGAACAACAACTAAACCCACATTTACGAGGTGTTTTTCAGGGAGACCCGCTATCCCCAACTATATTCATATGCGTTTTGAACCTGTTGCTTGAATATCTGAAGTCAGAAATAGACAATGGATATCATCTTAATAAACAAAAACCAGTGATTTCAACACCATTTGCTGATGATTTCAATGGTATAACGTCTAATGCACGAGTCCACCAGCGTATATTACGAAATGTTGAAAAATATGCAAAAAGCATGAATCTAGTCCTAGAACCTACAAAATGCAAATCGTTGTCAATAGCATCCGGTAGATCAAAAACCGTCAAGTTCCAACTATCGGATTACGAAATAGACTCTATTATAGACTCTCCTGAAAAGTTCCTGGGTTCGCAAATCACATATCGTGGCTCGCAACACGAAACGACCGGTTATATTTACGATGGAATTAAGCGAATTCTCGAGAATATAGACCAATTGCACATCCGTGACGAGTACAAGGTAAAAGTGTTTAACGGATACTTCCTACCCGCAGTCCGCTATCGACTCACGGTCCACGGACTAACGTCTACCGACCTCAACAAGCTCGACAATTTGGGAGATAGATATCTCAAAAAATGGTTGAAAATGCCCCCCTCGGCCACCAGAACCTCCATCTAAAAGAAGGATTAAACATCAAACCCCTTTCCCAAATATACAAAGAATCGCACGCGATCGCACACGCGACCTCAAGACTAAAAGCAGATTCGACGGTAAATGCAGCAATCGACTCGAAAGTCGAACGCGAGAGTCAATGGACCCGTAAAGGGTCCACATCGACATATTGTGAAAAACACCTGGTAGCCGCTATTCCCGCCGAAAAGCCTACTGACGTAAATACTCAAATCAACCGAGTAAAAACCCATATTTAACACAATATAAACGACGAATTTCAGCACAAATGGATAACACAAATCAAGAAACTCACAGTTCAAGGGCGCTTCCTTGAGCTCTTTCACCTCGAACAATCGCACGTTACATGGCGAAGCCTTATATACAATCTCCCGCGTGGTGTTCTACAATTTGCGATCAACGCAACCATAGATACTCTAGCGACGAATGCTAACCTCAAACGATGGGGTAAA
>LQRL01178631.1:2791-32572 GCA_001703475.1 Hydroides elegans | reverse complement strand
TTGGGGCTTTTGTCTTAGAAGATATACTTTTAATAAGTAACATTTCTATTTTGGTGATATTTAACTTAATCGTTTTGAATGTTTTATTGTTCTCTCAAATTTTACAGTAAAAGGTTCTATACAATATTCTGCAAATCCAATTTGAGCCGGAAAAGGTCATAATTGCTTGTTTAATACCAAAATGAGTAAATGTGAATCTTTTTGTCTCATGGATATTTAATCAACCATATAAACAATACGGGCATGGCCTATCCTTAAGAAGAATTTAGACAATGAAAAGTTTCATAGCCCATATATAAGATACAAGAAGAGATTCAACATGAAAACACTATACTTTAAAAATATGTAGAGAAAAAGACAATTGTTTGAAATGCTATAAAGTCATGTTGCTAGACTGTAATTCAGGGTTTTGATGACTTACCCGGGAGTTTCCTTGATAGTTTGTTTTGTTTCGGAAGCTCAGACATACCCTTTGTTTAATTGACAACAAGGAAATGGGTCGTGTGTACTGTTTTATGACAATTATGGAATCGGCAATAATATATAAGATTCGGGAACGTTTCTCTAATGTGAACATATTGAAATAAATTCTTCTTTTTTTTAAATTTTTGCGCACCACGACAAACTCTTAGTTTATCCAGATTTCCAAAAAATAAACCAATAGAATAGATCGAAAAAAAAGTAATCATAATTTTGTTATTGCCGTGGCATATTATAGTTGTCTACTATATAAATTCCTGTAAATTGTTGATAGCAATAAAAGCATAGGCATATTTTTAATAATCACAACTAGCGTTATATATCATATAGTTACATGATTTGCAAGGTGTTGCTTACAGAGGTTCAAACGTATAACCTGTTTAATTAGCTGTTATATAAACATCAATGCACAAATGACCATGAACTATCTTTAAAATATATTTAAATTGAAAGACAAATATGCATCTCGCTATTATATCTTGATAGTTCTTTGATGAAGGAAAACTATTAATGTGACATTAACCTCCATTTTATAACCTCCTCATAATTTTGTTATTGCCGTGGCATATTATAGTTGTCTACTATATAAATTCCTGTAAATTGTTGAAAGCAATAAAAGCATAGGCATATTTTTAATAATCACAACTAGCGTTATATATCATATAGTTACATGATTTGAAAGGTGTTGCTTACAGAGGTTCAAACGTATAACCTGTTTAAATAGCTGTTATATAAACATCAATGCACAAATGACCATGAACTATCTTTAAAATATATTCGAATAGAAAGACAAATATGCATCTCGCTATTATATCTTGATAGTTCTTTGATGAAGGAAAACTATTTATGTGACATTAACCTCCATTTTATATAAAGATAATGATAAATATTCCATTCAAATATGTTTAAAGTTGAATCTCATTAATATTGGTATCCTTTTAACTCTTGAAATTGTTTACGTGATATATGTTAGACATGTTGCTTGACAAATGTTAGATAGAAACCAATTACAATTAATCAAATTGTTTTATGTACGGAAAGAATTAATTACAATGTATACAATCCTCAAACTCTATAGCTATAAAAGACCTAGGGACATCAAGTTTGTATGAAAACTAACTAAGCCAGTTATAAAGGATAAACCTCAAGCAAGGTAACTTTTCATATCATCCTTAAACACATCTAATTTTTACAGGATAACCTGCAATAATAAGGTCTTGTATTCAATTATGTAAATGTTAATCGAACGAATAGTTCAAGCAATTAAACCTTTAATTGTTTTAAAGAAGATTGTTTCTTAGAATTTATATCAATGTTTAAAAGAAATGCTGGCAAGTAAGCACTCGTACGCCTAAAAATATGATTCCCTTTTATTTCATCACTGAAATTATACGATTTTACTATTTCTGATATAGGATAATATTTGTAATCATAGAACTCTCTGATTAAATATTTTGACTTTATAAGGTGATATGATTATGTGTTGGTTATAATCAATATATATTTTTTTATATATTTAAAGATGATTAATCGAATCTATTTTATTAAATTATGGTACAAAATTAATGGTAAACTAAACACTGCTTCCCGTTTCTGTTTTATTTATCGCTAATGGGATAACTTAATAGACTTGTATTTGACTATTTAAGTGAATAAAATCAATTGATATTATCTTAAATATATTATTTAATGTTAGTATCTTTACATGAAAATAAGTTTTATTGTTTTTCTCAAATTATACAAATTTGCAATCCCATTCACGAATTAAATATAATTTGATCAAAATTAGAAATAATTTAAAGCAATGCTTTGGCTTCGTTCGCTCCGTTGTGTTACTCATATAGTTATTATGATCGAGCACTCTATAGCTTTTGATGAATATATTTAATATTATTATGATTATGTTAACTTAATTTATATATATGCATATATAATTGTAAATTGTAAAATCACACTTCATATGTTATACTTTTTTCGAATAAACAAAGATATCAGTAGATATCAGTAGATATCAGTAGATTGTAAATTGTAAAATCACACTTCATATGTTATACTTGTTTCGAATAAACAAAGATATCAGTAGATACCTTACTGTTCCACTCATGTTTTAAACATTTACAGATGATGACGAAAACCATTTGCATCGCATCATGCCTTTTGCTCTTGGCAAGCACCGTAACAGCACAGTGTTGTGGAAAGACCTCTGATTGTCCAAACGGTCGTAGATGTATCCGTAACAGCTGTGTACCAATATACAACCCTCCGCCAAACCCCCCAAATGGAGACGGACCAGCTGTTCCATGTGACTTTCCATGTCCCCCAGATGAGCCGTACTGTACATGGCTTGGAATTTGCAGTCGCTTTCCCGAAGAGAGGTCGGTACACAATAGTTTATTATGAAATTTAAGAATTTGGTCACTATTGAATAAAAATTACTAAAATAGCTAAAACAGGTTTTGCCTACAAAAGAAGACAATATAATATAGTTATGTTTACAACGTTCTTTTTCTTCAACAAAATGAGTCCGAGCGGAATTCAATGAACTATATTTCGTGAAAGGTTGGTTTCGGAGCTCTTATTGTTGGCAAAATCTTGCCCAACTGGGTTATCTTGATACACTTCTGACTTAGGTATAAATCTGGTACTTTTTTAGCAACGCATGATTTCTTCATTCATTCGATTGTACATATTTGTTTCAAATTAAGTGTATATATTTCAAATACATGTAGTCTTTAGGTTATTTTGTGCATTTTACTTTTTGCACCTCTATTTCATATTCTATATTTTTCTCTGACTGATTAAACCATGATCTGGGTATAAATATTGTACAACTTTGAGTAGTGTATGTTTTTCACTAAATATGTTTATGCTCTGAACATATCGACTGAACGCATTCTTTCAAATAAAATATGTAAATATTTTTTCAAATACGCGTAATTTGTAGAAAAATCTCCAGCTATTTTGTGAATATGCAACGGCAGCGAGAAGTCAAATATGGCTGTTAAGAGGAGATATCTTGATTAGATGATTTTTATACATACAACTAATTCCATTTTTATTTTTATTTTAGGTAACAACGACAAAGAAAATTGTCTGTTTGAAGAATCAACCATCGGAATGAAGAACTATCTAATCACAAAAGTCATAAAACACTGATGGTCAAAACCTTGAGGTTTATAACAAATATAATTGACATTTTTGTTTACTTATAACGGTTTAACTTAATTCATAATCATAAATATTTTTAGGATTCAATAAATGATAATATAGTTGTGGTTTGAAACAAATTTAATCACATTAACAACATGTTATCTGATATACGCATATAAAAATGGATCTTCTTTAAAAACAACTGGGAACATATTACAATGTTGTATTTAATGCTTTATTGAACTCCAGAAAACTTAGCAGAATAGTTCTCTAGCTCATTAGTATTTAAGGACTTTAACAACTTATTTCACCAATTATAGGTGTTTTTATTTGTTTTATTTTCAATATGATTCCAAATATTGTTTGATTTGAACGAACCATTAGATTGAAATCTTCACAATTAAATTTGAAATTAAGATTATAATTTAAAGAGTTTAAACCAAATTTATAATTGATATTCGGGAATGGCAGAATATGTGCCTCGTGCGTTCATATTCGTTTCATATGAAAGCGTTTTTTGTTTTCAATGATATTTCGCTTTATTGGCTGCATGTTTGCATTCAATTGAACAAAGAACAAAAAAGTAGTTGTATCCATGCATGTTTAATATTTATTATATTACCTAATAAACATAATAGAATAGAACAAATTGCAACTTCTTTATTGTACTTGTTAATCAATTAGTCTGGTAATCTAACAATACAAATAATTTCATATACAGGTTTTGGGACACACAGTTAATGATATTAATTGATTAGTTTCATTTTGTAATTATAATTTATCAATATTGAATAATGTGTTTTATTGTTGTTTTGGCAAACGCCTCGTAACTCAAAGAAAAAGAGAATTAAAGTATTAAAGTACAACATTAGAAATATAATCAAAATAGAATGATAACACTGGACCATATCTTATTGCATAAACTAGTATATAATTTAATAAACTTCAATGAAATATAGTATTATAAAAAACCTACAACTCCTACAGCTTATCAAATGTGACACATTTTTGAAACTTCATTTTACATTTATTCCGAATTCAGTCATAACAAATGAGACAGCACAGATCGAAAACTGACATTGTACGGGTTATTTATACATTGTTTCGATTTGTGAATCATACACGCTCATTCATGATATATAAAATTAAACACTTGTATAAAATAGTAAATATAACTATCATGGTAATTCTTTTAATAGAAATAGAAGTTATATTGAAACACAACTATTGAATGCATATTTGTTTTCTAAATACAAAATGATACAAACGATAAATCATGCTTTGACTATTGTAATCACAATAAAAAATAGGTAATCATGAACAGAACGCGTAATGCACACATTCATATATCTCATATTTATATATAGCTCTTTATTAGTTTCAATGTAGTTTATCTATAAACCTCATCATTTTATAATCACTAATATTTTATAAGATATGAGAAAAAATAGGTAATTTATTATAGATATCTTAACACATTACACCTTCGCAAAATTTAATTTCTTTTGACATTTATAGCTGGACATTAAATTTCTCTAAATGTTTTTTTTTGTGATTCGCTTCAAAAAAGGATAGACACTATATAAACAGTAATCACATTTCAAACAAGAATGACTTGTTTATGTAACCCTATTTGACCTAAATGCCTTGGTGATTTATAATCACACTGAATGTATCGCTAAATTACGTAGCTATATCAGTTAGAAGAATTACCAAGTTCGCATTAAATTAAATAAGATACATTGAACTTTGTTATATTGAAATATATAAATGTTTATTAAGTGCACGTTATTCAAACGAAAAAATATTAACAGATTTAGCAACGTGATACGTACGTTTAAAAATGACTGTTAATCGATCTCAATAAATATTCTTTTTAATGCTTAAACTTAATGAATGAATAGCGTCAGTTCATACTGTTTGACACATTTAAGATGAAATCTTATCCAAACTATTCCAACAGCTAATTGATATAGCTGACTTACAATAAATTTTCTATACTTTGTATTGAATCACATTAATTATTTTAGCATCACCCAATACACTATATAAGCAATAGACTTGTAAATAGCTTTATATGCATTCCATTTTAAGGACTTTATAACTGTTTAATGTATAAAATGTAATTTTTGTTATATATGAAATTAAAAAAGACACGCCACAGCACGTATCTATATTCACACACCAAACCCTATCTTATTCATACAATAAACACGCATGTTTAATATTTGGCCATACAATACCACTGTTTGCATTAGAAGTGTGATATCATTTATTTCTTGCTTGTTACGTTTGCCGGTTTAAAGTGAGGCAAGATTACCTTAGAATAGGATAAATGTTCTCATACTTCATGAAGAAGATGAGTTGATTGTAATGGGGTCTAGTCTAGGTATTTTCTAAACATGATATAACAATTACTTGGCAAAACTATAAAGCAACGTTTGTACATTGAGTGTATTTTTCAAGAATTCATTGAGAGAAAAAACGTGATTTTGTTTAAATACAATCATAGAAAAGAAATAATGTTTTCAAAAATACGATCTATTTAGTCATGTTTAAAAACAAACACACACATCTCCTGTCAGTGCGTGCACTTATCAATGAATATTTTTGAAGACTTAATTATTAACGGAAATCAACATATAATATATTTACTAATTGTGCCAGTAAAAGGAACACTTTCATTATACAAAATACTTATTTCAAATTGCTCAATTAAACCCCCATTGACAGAGACTAGGGGTAACTATTGTTATCTAGGATTGCAGTAATATTGCGGCTTATGTGGCAAAAACGAGTAAATCATGTTTTACTGATTTTATTAGCATTTTTTTTATTTATAAAGCATATGTTGAAATATTCCATTGTAAGGATATTGATTATGTTAACAGTTATATTACTTTGATGGATCATTTATTTATAAGACTTAAATTTACAGAATTGATACTCAGAAATAGATATCTACGAAAAGTTAGCCTTTTGAAGTGGTAAACATTTAATTGTGCTATTCAATTAGATAATAATAGTACCTAAATCATAAATTAATGTTCTAATTAAATTGATCTAGTTATATTTTATATACATAGAGATATAGTTATATCATTCATGTATATAGAGAAAATGCTATAAACCTAGAAATAAATATACATGAATGATACATCTCTATCTTTTGGTAATTCAACGGAATACTTAATTGATCATTAAATTCAAATAAATACAATTTATCTTGAATAAAAACTGTTGTGAATTTTTTGTTTCGTGGTGTGTGACTGTTTCTGTTGATAATTGATGATTAGTGACTTTTTCCCAATTCAAGTTACAAACGCTCTCTTATATAGCATTATACGACCACTAAAAATGTATACTATTGGCAGCGTGATATAGACATAAACATATAGCCTATATATATATTCTGCATTCACTGGGCTATAAATAATGCATAGTATGCATAGCAATAAAATGTCGGTGGCTGTTGTTTGAATATATTAGCGAGATGATAAAGCATGGTACGTCCTAGAAATTATTTTCCTATCGTTATTATTAATGTCAATAATCATAATATAGTTTAACGAGATCAATACATTAATATTCATAAACACAGGATAGATAAAGCGTTATTGAAAATCACACTAGCTGGAGTCATTCCCAGATATTAAACCTAAATCTCAAAGCTAATGGGCATACTGAACGTTTTTAAATGTGACTGTTTGATCAAGTTTTAAGTTAAATATTTAAACATAATAGCTACCTTCATGTCAATTACGTGCATTGCATAAAATCAAATACGTTTGTTGTTTAAATCAAAAATATTTATCATGATGTGGCCAATTAAAATTGTATCGGTGATTAATAGGGACAGTTTTTGTCTCAATATATACCATTCACAATAACCTTGACATATTTTTCAAACTAAATAGTGAGGTTTTTTAAGAATGGTTATAAATTTATGGCTGGTCTATTTTTCAAATAAAGATTTACAGATTACCAACGTGATATAAATGTTAATTCGTTACTTTGTGCGATTCTCGCTCATTAAACCCTTTGAGTTATGCAGTAATAATGAATGAAATGCAACGCTGTTTGATTGATCTATATTATTATTTTCAAAATATTACTTTTGAAAGCAAGAGAACCCTGTGTGTTGTTAAGGGGAAATTTGTGTTTCAGGTTTAATTTGAAAATCATATGAAACTCATATGAATCATATATATTTGTTTAAGCCCTGTTTTCTCGGTTATCATTCTTATTGGCTTGTAAAAAATACTGACTATTATGGTTTTATCTTGATATGAAAAGCTAACATTTAAGTTTTTTTTTGAACTTGGAAAGTTTTTTTTTTTTGAACTTGGAAATACCGAGAGACGCTTTACATTTTTATCAGTTTTACCTCTTTATTTATCAAAAAACAAACTTGGGATGCGATTTTATGTAAGCAATTATAGCTTGTCTACTTGCAAAAGTGTTTTAAAAGTGATATTTTGAATAATAATTTCTAGATTTACTTAGGTGAACCATAGACACATGACGAAAATTAAATGCAACCAAAGATATTTTTACGTGTGGACATTTTTTTTCTAATGATGAAATATTAGAATCAGGTTTAATTACATATCCGCTTGAATTGGTATATTATGTTGCTTGAAAAATGGTACATCGAAACTAAGTTAAATTATTTAATTAATCTTAATCAAGAAATCAATTTAGAGAGGTATCACATACGTTAACATTTAGATAGATCATATCTTGATTATTGACCGAGCCAATTAATGTTTATATTTGTGGAATAAAATAACAAATAATTGATCCTTAATCTAATGTTATCCAAAAGGTTTAAGTCACTTGCATGCATTAAATATAAGCAAAAATAAAATATTTGTAAAACACACAAAATTCATATATATTTTGTGACATATTTAATTTGAAGTTGTATCGGTCATTTACGGGGACAGTTTCTTGTCTGAATAAATACCGTGCAAAGCTTGACATTCATAAGTATGTTAGGCTATTTCAAACATTGAATAAATACTAATTATTTATAGACGGTAAATTTCTCAAACAAACAAGATTTGCAATCATCTCATTTGTTGAAACCTTTGAACCATAGAAATGTTTAATTAATAATCAATGAAATATATAGCAACGGTATCTAGTTCTAAATAATTTTTTGTTATCATAGAAAGCAGGAGAACCAAATGTGCTAATTAAGGGGGATTTCATTTTCGATATAACAAAATGCTAATAGAATCTTTTCTCGTGGAATGACGAGGTTTCGTCGTTTTATGAACTCCATAAAAGCGGCTTTTAAGGGTGTATATCGTATCATTTTTTTTTACCAGAATCTTTTATTTATATATTTTATAAAATCTATTGTTATATATCTTTACCTGTAACACCTTAAAACCAACTGTTTTGGTGTTCGTAATACGTCGAAACCTCGTAAAACGACGAGAAACGATTCTACATAGCAAATAGTTGATACGAACAAGAAATGTTAACACTGATGGCAGCGCGCTAACGACGCAAATATAAAACCTATATAGGTTTCATCATCTACCGAGTCTGAGGTCACAATATCATTATCATAAAAAAAATTCTTTGAATAAATTAGCAACATGGTAAATAGCGGTACGACCTAGTCGAATTAACATTATAGTTAATAGTATTACAATTCACATCAGTTTGATCAATTCTCAGATATTAAAACAAAATCTTAATACCGTTGACCAGGTTTAAGATAAGGTTTTAAATACAATAACTAAAAAATATATGATTGGTGGTAAATTGAAAAGCATTGAAAGTTTGACGGATGCAAAAGAGAGACATCTCATAAGTTAAACATTCAAAAGTTTATATATTTCTAATCCACTGAGCCTATTAATGTTTATATCATTTGTTGTTCAAAAGGTTTATGTCATTTCCTTTCATTAAATAAAAACACGAATACAGAATTTGCAAAAACACAACATAAAAATATTAACCTTGATGTGGTTCATTTAAAGGTGCATCGTTTTTTTCTGAACATGAACATGAACATGTAACATGCAAACTAACGTTGACATATATTTTTTCAAACTAATGAGTAAAGGTAGTTTAAAGGTTAGAACACTTTCTATTTATAGCCGTTAGCTTTATTTCAAACAATAACGAATTACAGTTTAACAGCATGATATCAGGGTGAATTTATTGCATTGCAATTATCTCATTTATTTCAACCTTTTGAATATTCAAAATTCTACATTAATAATTATTAAAAAGCGGCGCTGTTAGATTTATTTCTAAAATATTTTAGTTTGAAAGAAGGAGAACCCAATGTGATAATTGAGGGAAGTTTTTTTCAATTTGACTTGATTGCACGTTTTTCTAATGGTACACTGCATTTAATTATTATGTCGATCTTAGTAAATATTCTAAATACGTATGACCAGCAGAATGTGAACACAACATTTTGTAAACAACATAAAATTTGTAAAAACTATATTGATATAATACCATAACTATCTCTCTCATACAAGGTTCACATGATGATCATAATGAAATAGATTGTAAATAATTGACATGTTTGAATCAATACATAGAGTGCATAACCTTAACCAAATATTATGAACAAAACACATCAAAATGCGATGATCCTATTCTCTCAAATGAAGAATGACTATTTGAAGAAGCTAATAAAAATTTACTATTCTGAAAAAAGTATTGTCAAAAGGATATGATGCATTATCTATTTAAATAAAGCAATTTAATTTTCTTACAATCATCATAAACTATATAATGGAAATTACAATTCCAATAGTGAGGACATTCAAAGTAACTTAATTAGGCATATAGTTGTTTATGACTTTTATGACTTTTATATCTGACATGTAAAGCTAAGTCATTGTCATATATATCATATTTGACACATAAGGAACTTGCCAAATAATTTGAATATTCAACCTCCAGGCTCACAATATTTTTAAATGATAAAAACCGTCTTAACAAAATGAAAATAATGAAAATAACGTTATTCATTTCTATTTTTATTAGACCGTTTTTTATCTCATTTTGTGTAACTGTAATACATTTTTGTGATAATTGATGATTGGTAAAAATGTTTTAAATTCAAATAATAGGCTATTTCTCATAGTAACTAATTCATACGAATAAAGATCCATGTTATTAACCGCGTGATGCCGACGTAAACTCATAGCCCTTATACGTTTCCGCATTTACCAAGCCTTAGATCACAGTATGCGTAGCTATAAACATGTCGGTTTATGTTTGATTGGATTAATTATCAGCGTAATAAATAAACTGTTCGACCTTGAAATGCTATTTATATCATTTTTATTTAGGTCAATCATATAATATTTTAACCTCATCTGTTATCTCAATTTCGTGAAAACCGGAATGATATGTACTTATTAAAATTAATAAGATATTCATGTTAAAACCAAATCTATAAGTCAACGGACACAATAAACGTTTTAAGATTATTATTTGATCAGGTAAAGGATAAGGTTTCAAGCATAAACCTGCATGAAAGTACTACAAAATTGAATGGGACAATATATAACAATATATAACATAAGCAGTTTGACGAATGTATAAAAATGCCCATATGTTTTTGTATTTGACTGAACCTATTCACGTTCATAATTTGGGAGAAATTAGATAAAATATTAGTGTTTATTCTAAATTTGATCAAAAGAATTGTTACACAAGCGTGCATCGCATAAAGGATTAAAAATACACAAAATAAATATATGTATCGTGATTTGTTCAATTCAAAGATTTCTCGTTGATATATTGGAACATTAGTTTATAAATAAGCTATTTATTTATAGACTGTAATTGTTCCATAAAATAAAGATTTACAGCTAAACAACGTGATATAAACGTGAATATATTACTTTGCAATACTCTCATATTAACCTTTGGCATATTTAAAATTATACATTAATAATGAGTGGAATGCAGCGCTATTAGATTTATTTCAAAAATATTTGTTTCAAAAGCAGGAGAACCTAATGTGATATTTTGTAGGAGCTGTTTTGATAAAGGGATGTATTGTTATTATAATCATTGGTTTATGCACTGTCTTATCTGTCAGTTATATTTGACTGTTTTTGTTTTGTCTTTATATGTAATGTTTATTTTATATATATCTCGTTTGATTTTTGATATCGAAAAGTAAATATCGATCGATCATTAACATTGTATTTGTTTTAGAATCATAAGTGGGTTAATACACCGTTGCGATTAGGTGTGGACAAAATTTCTTGATAGTCAATATACTGGCAACACATTTTTAGTATATATTTTGTTTGAGATGATCTAATAATGTTTATAAAACTGATATAAGACTAAATCTTACAAACAATATTTGGTTAAATTGCCTTTTTTTTCAAATATTGAATGGTATTAAGGTAAATTTTAAGATGAACTGCTGCGCACTTTGATCAATGGGCTGAAAATGCTAATTTATTTTTCAGGTGCGACCACTTTATTTTCTTAATTTGAAATATTAGATTCACGTTTAATTTATGCATATTGAACTTAAATTGGTATGTCCTGTTATTTTTCTGGTATGTCCTGTTGTTTGAAAAATGTCAAATTGAAATTAATTTAAAATATACAATTAAACGTAATTAAAGTATGAATTTGATGAATTAAGATACAACAAATTATATGTGATGGACATAGCTATAAAAGAGCGCGGGTGAAATCCTGCTCAAAACTCGTTTTCAGCAATCCAGTGCGAAGTAAGTAAAAAATGGATTAATTTTTAGTCAACAGAACAATATATATATTTTTAACTAATTGTGTACATGAATATAACTTTATATGTTGGCTATATGCTGTAAATAAAGCAAAATATAATGAGCTAAATAATATATTTAAATGAGCAACATCAAACTTTGATAATGAGTTTTACGTCTAATTTTGGTGAATTCTTTTAAAGAAGTTGAACGATTTCTATTCTATTTACACTTTGTCATTTTTAATATTATTTTATTTTCATTACAATCACTTGCGTCTTCATATTATTGATCCATACAATTTTATGGGGTTTAATATTTGTATTTCTGTCTAAAAAGAATAACACCTTTGATATTTTGAATTATATTTTAGCACTGTTTGTAATAAAAAGACCGATTTTAAAACTATTTATGATCAAGCATGGCTGAATTATTATGTGATTTTTTTTCTTTTTACATTTGAACTGTTATGATGTAAACCTGCAAATAGACCTAAATAATTAAGAAAATGTTAAACAAAATTATATAAATGACATAAATACACCTTCCAACTCCTTTCTAATTCCAATTTCGGTGCTACTTTCTTTTAATTAAAGTTAGTCGTTAATACTAATTTAATTTCTATCGTACATTACCTGGAATATATTGATTGATTTGAATGTATCATATATATGTTATGTCACATTAACCATACATTTGTAGATAAAAATGAAAACCTCTATCATCCTCCTCTTGTGCCTTGTGCTTGTGGCACGCACTGTTGACGCCTCTAAATGCTGTGCAGTAGACATTGATTGTCCTCCCGGTTGCATTTGTGTTAAAAACGAATGTGTCCCGCGAATGGTTCCAACAACAACGACAAACCCTCCGCCCAAAACAACAACGACCAGACGGCCAAGCGGAGGAAACCCTGCTAATGGTGGAGGTGGACGCCCTGGAACTGATGGACAAGGGAATCATCTTTAAAAGTGTCCTTCGAAACTCGTGTTGTGCGTTTGCTGCGTTATGTGACTATCCAGTTTAAGGTTATTATTAGTTTATGAGAGCGTAATTAGTTACCCCATATAGTGGGTAATGTTATGAAGAGAGAACATTTAAGAAAAATATGAAACATGTATTTACTTTAAATTATATAAAGGTAGATATTAATTTAAAACATTGAAATATCAACAGATATTAACACATGTGCGACTATTACTTTTTAAAATTGTCCTTCAAAACCCGTGCTGTATGTTTACTGCGTTGTGTGACAATCCAGATTGAGGTTAGTATAAGCTTTTGGGAGAGTTATATTTAACCCTATTTAGTGGGTAATGTTATGAAGAGAGAACATTTAAGAAAGATATGAGACATACATACACTTAAGATTATATCAAGGTAGATATTCATTAAAAACAATGAATTATAATTAGTATTTGAGAGAGTAATTATTTACCCCATTCAGTTTGATATGTTTGAACAGGAGAGAAAATTAAAGAAAATATGAAACGTGCATTTATTTGAAAAAAAAACAATGAAAATATCAAAATATATCAACACATGTGATATTTATACTTTTTGGAAATATAATCAATTATCTGTTGTTTAACGCTCAATTTCAAAATATGTTAATATGTTGTATCTTACAGGTTAGAATTATTCTAAAAATGTGTTTTGTTGCTGACATGTCAGTATGAACATTTTTACCTGACAATATTTTTTAAAAGTTTGTATCGATAATTGATATTCAAGGGATAGAACGGATTAAGGAAAATGAATATTTACATTTCCGACTATTAATGCTCATTAAGGTATATTTATACCACATTTATATGTTACATTGCTTGTTGTTTTTATTTATTTTGTCTTACTTCTATTACAGATCACCTCAGCAAAGACTGACTTACATTTGTCAATTTTACCTGCGCTGCAAGAACCTTTTTATGAATAATTTGTGTACAGATTAAATTTTGTGTGGTTAAAAATTCATGATTAAAACATTTATGCACGCATAGATCATAATACTATAATGAACAACAATAACTGAATTTAATTTGCATTACACTCTCAATTATTTTTCTAAGTTATATGTTCTTATCTAGAAAAAGTTCCTGATGTATTTTAATAATAATCCATATTAATGTGAATTATCATTTTGCAATTTACATGATTATTCAGATATATATAAGCAGGTTTTTAAGTTTTTACTTTTTAGTTTATTTTAATTAACACATATTTATATACATATGAACCTGACTCAACTTTATATTGCGAATTAAATGATTAAACATGATGATAATTTTGAATATAATAATTGACCATTTAGTTTGTCTATCAATAGAAAATAACAAGATACCATTGTATGAAATTGTGTATGAATTCATTTATGGTTGGTTACATGGTAGATATAATAACATTATATTACACTCATTGAAAGACGGTCTCTAATGACTAGCTCTCATGTTTATGATTTTTGAAAAAAAATCTTTCAAATACATAGGAGTTTAATTAAATATTGTTTGACAATATTTAATGGATGATTGTGAACGTCAAAATAAATCTATACTTCCTTTCCGTGTATTTTTATGCAGTGTTTATGCAAATAACTTCGTTTAGAATTTTCACATAGAAATACTTATAATTAGTAATGCTAGAACACTAAGCTTGTTTTCCCAAATCAACTTTTAATTCACAAAGCAACCTTTTTGTTCATAATGATATTAAGATTGCTTAATTATGCATGCAGTGTCAGAAGACTCCTAATTATTTAAGTAAAATATTGAATGTGCCATGGTTTCCTGTTGTTGCTTTAAATATTACTTAACCCCGAGAAAACAGGTTTCCTTTTGACCAAAACCTAAAACCAAGTGGTTCAGTTACAATTTTAGTGCGTCTAATATTAAAAAAATGGTTTGTTTTTCTAGTTTGTATCATAATACCAATGTCCAATTATGATTTACAAAACATATCACACATACATATTGATGTTTTAAAAACCATTTGGAATCAAATTAAGTAAACATTCATCCAAATTCATGTGGAAATCTCTGATATTGAATTTGATAGCGTTTACTTAATCAGCGTATCATTACAATGTGGGATATTCTGTAAGAAGTATAAGAGCATGATTGCACTTTCTAACACAAAACACACACGGTTGTCATGGTGATTACGGTATGCAAAATATCACTTAATATATAATTAAATGATGATTTTTATTTTATTTATGAGATCCCAATTGGTCATTTTTCATCAACGTAAAAGGAAAATAAAATAAAATCATTCTATGCTTGGTCGTGAAATGTTGACGAAAGACTGTATTCAAGCTGTCAAAGACTTTTCAAAACCTAGCAAAATTGTTAAACACGACTTCTAAAAGTAACTTATATTTCTTTCTAAAAGTAATAATCAATTTTGTTAAATGGTTTATTGACTGTCTCAGGAATGTAAATTACTTAATGAGTGAAATGAAAATATTTCAAAGTGAACAGATAAAATGGAGTTATTACATAAGTTTTACCCCAGTTTGGGTATGATCAGAATCAAATGCTTATTTGCAACACAAAGTTAGTCATTCCTCACATTACAATTCAATTCTTTTTGACGCTCTGCTTAATGTGAACTATTTTCGTTTTAATTTATCACATTAAAACTCAATAACATGCGGACAAATATACATGAGTTTATCATTGCGACAATATTTAAGTCAAGATGAAATCCTTCATCATTACACCGGGTCGTGTATTGTAAATAAGTACCGCTGACTCTTAATGTTGTGCGCAATAGTCAGACATTCCTTTTGGACATAGCTGCATCAGGAATCATTGTGTTTATGTCAAGGATCCCTTCATCGCCATTCGGGTCTAGTTATGTGTCCTTCTGATTGTGTTTCATAACGTTACTAGATCATATTAGGAGTCTTAAGCGTATTTACTCGTATACCGATAGATGTTGCGCCTTTAAAATAGATAGTTGATCTACGGGTTGAATAACATGTACAGCATAGCTAAGAAGTAACTAAATCTATCAACACCAACATCAACAGTCAACGATTGTACCGTTTTATAATAGTTACATATTGGCTCAATGAGGTTTATGTATAGATTATTTGTTTTAGGTTAACGGGTATATCATCACTTGACACGCATGAACTATCACTTATTATATCGTATTATTTTAATATTGTTTTTGGTAATTTTGGATAGATGCTACTTGCTAAAAATTATTTATTTCAAAATGTTAAATAAATAACTGATTAATGCATATAAATTACATATGTCGGTGAATGATTCGGTTTTCCTGTTATTACTTGTAATTTAAAATCTTAAACTTCTTTATCGGTGCACCCATTCGTTAGTAAAAAAATAATGTAAATTATGCTACAATGAACACTATGCATCCTATATCAATGAATAACATATTAAATAATTATCTCTATTGAATTTAACTGACTCCTAACTCATAAACAATTTTGGCATTAAGCTTATCAATTACATGAAGCGCATACATTCACTGCGAAATGTGAGCATGTTGAAAAAAACATTTTACAGAAATTACCAAATAAATGATGGAATCAAACTAAACACCTTATTTCCACAATCATACACGACACAATCATCAAGACTATATGAAAAAGTATGTTCAGGGTGAGGGTATTAGCTGGAAGTGTCCTTATTGCAGTGATCCACAGCAAGGGAATAGCCCTGTTTCTATTTGGAGCAGCTTAATCTACAGTGATCGTCAAAAAGCAAATATATTTGAAATATAATATTTTTGAAATAGTCAATAAAGCCCTTAACAAAAACACAAAAGCTTAAATAAATTAAATAGGAAAACATGGCTACAATAACATAAAAAGAACCAAAGATAAACTTAAATCCAACATATAATAATGTACCTATGCAAGTTCAATGTCTACCTGTTTGTATACACTTTATGGTTTTCAAGTGTAATGATATGTGTTATGACAAAGGTATTTATGTAAACTATAGAATTGTTTTTGATATAAAATTATTTGACTGTTCTTTTTTATAATTATTCTGTTGCCATACATACTTCATAATATTTACTAATAACTCCGATCATTTTATGTTAGAATACATTAATTATGATAAATCTGTATTGGATGCTTTCCAAAGATTACATATTCATGCATGGCAAAATTAGTGTCGGTCCAATATGGTGACACAACTGATAAATGGGCTAATATGATATAAGATAGAACTACTTAAAATGGTTTGCTAAAACCTTATAAATTTGATATGAATTTGAAAATACAACAATTTGAAACTCACATGCATTTTGTTTTGTTGTAATGATATTTTGGTGGAAATCTATAAAATAGCGTCATGAAATCAAAACATTTAAAGCTAGATAATGATTGTGAACTAACAAATTAACAAACTAACAAATGTTGTTTTCTGTACCATAAGGCGTATACATCACTTCATATGAGTAACCGAATAGGTCATGATCAACAACATAAACTTGACTTTAAATCAAAAGGTTCGTGAGTTGCCCCCAAAATACAATACGGCCTGATTGATATAATTTGAGCTATAAAATAAGCCTATATATTATGTATTCGTCATTTGTTGAGTTAATACCTATCATTGTATATGAAAACTTATAGTTTCGATAATATTTGCAATTTACAGCTTAATAATAGAAAAGATACTTCGAAACATTTATAAAAACCAAACATTTCACTTAACTATAATTTGACTGAAAACATATAGTTGATTTATAAGTGTAAAATAAAACATGAATTCCAAATACATATCCTTTTGGAATCAACAGTCTTAGGCAAATTATAATACATTCGATAAAGCGATTACAATAAAATAAAATTCCCCATAGAAATATTTGTTTATTGAATAGGTAAATCTCCCTCAACTTGGCAAAAATATATTTTTAGGTAAACATGAAAACCCTCATCTTTGCATTGAGTCATGTGCTGTTAGTTAGCAGTGTTGCTTCTCAATGTTGTGGCCATACATCTGACTGCCCATCCGACTGTGTGTGTATCGATTATAACTGTGTCTCGGTCTTTGATCAAGCGTCACCTCAACGAAACGAAGATGAGTGTGTATGTCCTAATGAAGAGCCAGATTGTAAACAATGCGCTCCTCAATGGTAAATAAGGAATGTACACATTCATAGCTCATTGCACGAGTACAAATTCATTAAATGGAAAATGAATTTATATATTAAATCATATGCGTATATAGCAATATTGTTAAATTATGTAATTTGAGAATAAAATCACTAAGTTAAGTTTTGATTTCACATCATGTAATTATTTGGATTAAATAGCGTTATGTCATTAAACGAAAAGAAATATTCCTATGATAGTGTTTTTGACAAAATTGAATGGTTTAATATCAATTCACTTAATATTATAAGTGTTCTATATGCGATGAAAAACACCACCATTTAAGTATGTTTCACAATAACAACAGAAAGGAAAATATAATTACTGAGTGAGTTTAAAAGACATTTTAGTTAATATGTTTATCATTTCAATTTATTGTTAATCTACAATTCTAACGTTCGTATAGTCTCCTGCATCACCTGCATCAACTGTCTGTCCTGTATCACCTGTCTGTCCTGTCTGACAGATATTATAGCAGTCCGATTTCAGATACAAAAACCTATTTGGCATTATACTTAGAGCTCTTTAGCTCGGATAAAACAAAAATATATTTAATATTGTTTTCACAACAAGATTTTTTATCTAGCTAATAAGGTAAGGCAATTAAAGTTTAAAAAGCCATCCGTCATATTGTGGAATTAGTAATTAAAATTTGGAGGAAATTATGTTTGTGTAATTATGGTTGAAAATTTCAGACACAGATTAGTTTATGTCACTATTCTTATTCAATTGTTTGCTTTTCTTTCATTAAAAAATCATAGTCTGTCTGCACAATAAATTGGGGCTACACACACAGGCGCTATGATAATTATCATAGCTTGATGTTACATAGAGTGTCAATAAGATAAATAGATACCGCTAAGAAAATTGTTTAGGTCAATATATCTTTTTTTTATATCCTTTGGCATTTTGTAATTGTTTTAGCTATTTGTGTAAAGCTGTTCTAGCCCCAGAAAACTATCAATCTAACAACAGGCATCTGTAAACAAATTTAAACACAGCTGGGATTTTAACTACACGCAGTGAGTGTAGTGTTATAAAAATAAAGTGTTAGCAAAAAGTAAAATGAGAACGATACTAAAGAAAAACAGTTATGATCAAAATAGAAAAAGTGAAATGAGAGCCATAAGGTAACACCATTTGTAGGTTTTAGAACATCTACTACATGGCAAAGATGTATTTTGTAAAGAAATGATAGTGAAAGGCTAGGATGCAAATATAAAGTGCATTGCACCGTAGAAACACCTGATCTACTTTGTCCACAGATACATAGAAATTAATATGTTTCAAGATTTTTTTATTAAAACCCTTATTTTAAACATTTTGTGTCGTTTTTGTCCTTAAAATTACTTTTTTTCTTACAGTTTTTGGAAGTTCATTGTTATAAGATTAAAAAACCAAGCACATTCATACTTTTAAAAATTAAATGGGTATAAAAAGACTAAAATTTTGTTTTGCGTATATTCGCCTTCCAGAGCCTTTCCTTTCTAAACAGGTGGATTCGCGATTATTTGTTACGTCACAAACCAAACCTCAAACGTCACAATGTCATGAACTCAAACATAATTTTGCAAACAAAAGGTGCAATGATGGGAGGAGGAAACATCAGAATTGTGATAAAAGCTGATATTATCGAATTATTTCAATGATATATGAAATTTATTATCATAAATCAAAAATTATATAACATGTTTCATTATATAAACACAATTGCAGGCGAACCTATAATATGTCTGTGCTCGCATTTAAATAGATATATCAAAAGTATATTTTAAATCATCTTGCATGTAAATAAGATAGTATATTATGGCTATATGTATCAGAGTTATAAATAACTGTTCAATATAAAATATTAAAATCAAATGCTTCATCAAATGCTCCCGTGAGATACGATTTGTTAACTAACTGTATATTTAAGTAACCTCAAGCTTCCATGTCAGTCATATGTTGTGCTGGGGATTCCACTGTTAGTATAACGATTATTATGATTTTTGTTCAAATTCAGGTTTTTGTGTTTTTTGTTCATTGATAGAGTTTCGCAATCACAACTGTTAGTCACACTGTCGCAATCACACTTTTAGTATAACGATTATTATGATTTCTGTTCAAATTCAGGTTTTTGTGTTTTTTGTTCATTGGTAGAGTTTCGCAATCGCAACTTGAGAAATCATTTACGATATCAAAATACAAGCACAAGACTGCTAATAAATACATATAAATTTGTTAATTGTTGATATACAAGTAAATTATCTATCACTTTATCGTAATAAAATTAAACACAAATGAATATGATTTAATCTGAAATGTGAGATCAATACATTGCATTTTAATCATATAGTATAGATATAATCATCAATTCAGCCGCAATATAAGATTTCGAAATTGAAAGAATTAAGTCCTTGTATGCGACAAAAATAAGACTTGGCATATTTTGTTGAATAATTGTAGCGAAGAGGACGAGTACCTTATTTGATTTTGGTATAAGGTCATTGCATAATTAAAACATTAATTGGCTAACCAACGAAATGATTTCATAGTTTTTTTTGCATAATATTTTCTATAGGACTTTTGAAAAAGGGCACCAACGCCCGAAACGCGTCAAGTTTTAAAAAATAAAAATCTTAAACAAAACCTACAAACTTTTTGTTGTGTAATTACCAGTTTTGAATCAATAATATTTTCTATAATTATATAGTAAATTTTAATAATTTGCATAATACTGTTATATAGAAAGCAATATGTATATAAAATATAAATAGTAAATTTCAATAATTTGCATAATGGTCTGTATAAAAAAAGTATAAATATATAAATATTCATTTTCAAAAATGACTAATTTGAAGTATGCTGTTATATAACCATGTAAGTTTGATCATATTTATAGTGATTTCTACTCCTCTAGGTAAACATGAAATTCCTTATAATCGCCGCAATGTGCATCGTGCTGACAGCCAAAGTAGCTTCACAGTGTTGTGGTCACAATAGCGATTGCTATTACCCAAGAAGGTGGTGCGTCAATAACCGATGCACGAGCTATGTACCAACGAGCGACCATCAACCGCCTTCATACCCATGCAGATGCCCACCGGAAACGCCGAACTGCCGTGATTGTGCTCCAATCCAATAAATGGATTTAGGTATGACTATTGTGTTATTCATATATGATAGTTAATAGATAATGCAATGGTGTTTTAACCAGACTGTTTTTGTGGCTTATTAAACACACATTATCCAACAATATAAATGGATTTATGTATTACTATTGTGTTCTCCATATATAATAGTTAATCGATAATGCAATGGTGTTTGTGTGGTTTTTAACAGTCTCTTAAGAGTTAACATGGATCACCTGCGTTAAGGCTGTCAATACAAATTTATAGTATAGAAAACGGTAAGATTCAGTTTATTTTGCACACAATATCAAAGGCATAATCGAAAACAAGTTGACCGTGTTAAATCGGCTTTCCAACCGTTTATTATATTTCAATTTATAGTTTTTATGTATCATCACTTAAACGTACAAATATGTTTATAACGTGTATTAACATAATACCGTAAGGATAAGGTCGATAAATGAAATAATGTTGAAATTGACACACCAAGATAAATGAGAGTTTATTTCAAATGTCTTCAAGTGTGTATGACAATGACATTCAATATTAATCTGATTAAATTAGCAATAGATTTTATATTGCATGTATGAGGATGATAACAGAGCTGAAATTCAATATAATAAGAAGCCTCTTTCAAGTATTTAAATGCGTCTTATTGTTTTTTTTTCAAATCAACAGATAACTGCAGCATGTAAAGCGAGTTCATATAAATGGATAGACTTATGCGTTAGCAAAATTGACATTGATTCAATAATCCAATGCAATTGTAACAAAATAAGATTATTCACTATATGTTGTCCTTTTTATGCTATTCTTTCGTTGTAGGTTGAAGTATCGGCGAGGGTCTATTTGATGTTCATAGGACAACCGATTCAACACAAAACCAATCAGAGAAAGATGTATTCGATATCATTAATCCGTCTTACTTTTTAATTATATAACTATAATTAATATAACCAAACCATAATGATTCTTAAATTCATCGGTACATTATTTAGTGTGTATTTCTAGCAATCTATCATTTTGAATAACCTTTTGTGATGAATTCATGCTTGAAGTTTGTTTTATTCAAAATGCATGATACATTAGATTATGTAAAATAAAGCGGCTAATCAAGAAGTTTTAGTGCTCATTTTCATTTTAGACTTATATTAATTAGTTATTAAAGTACCTAAACTATTTTAACAGATATGAATCGAATGTTTACAATGTTATCCCTTTGAATCATCATTGTACAGACCGTAAAACTTTCTGACACGACGCAAAATAAAAAGTAGCAAATATATAAATACGGCATGAAGGCGCATCGTGTACTTTCAAAAATATGGCATTTTAATAAACTTTTACGGAAATATATTGTTGAAGCTGAAGACTTTCGGCAAACTTAATTTGATAATGCCACCAATACCGATGTGACATCAACATCTAATGATCACAACCTTATATATTACAAAGTAGTTTATTCTTTTGCTTTATTTTTTTCACAAAACGTCATAAAAAGACAAGAAACGTTTTACCATGCAGATAACCTGCAAAGGGAAATATTCTGCTACAGTCCAGAGCGGATACAAGGCCACACAACAGCACATATCATGTTGATTGATAATTTGATAATTAAACTGTTGTAACTTGTCCATTTTTTCCAAAAAAATATATTATATTTAGATACAATTTACTGCAAAGTAATAGGATTTATCATGCATATCTTGTAAAAAAAACTCACCATAGTGTTTTGACTTATTTTTATTAATTACTTTATATTTTAATTACAACATTTTCCTCAGAATGATGGTTTTGAAAATAGTAAAATGACAATATCTCATGAGTGGCCAGTGAAATCTGTCAATTCTCCGAGGGAAAGCAAAAAAATAGTTTCACGAGAGCGAAGCTCGAGTGAAACTATTTTTTTGCTTTCCCGAGGAGAATTGACAGATTTCACTCGTCACGAATTGTAGTATTGTTTTTATTCCTAGATAATAGCATCTGAATGTCAAACTAATTGAAATAAGAAATTAAAATAAAATCACCGAAAGGGCCAGAAATAAAATTGTTTCAGTAATTTGGTTTAAAACGGTCAGTATTAATAAAACGATTACTTCTAATAAACGAAAAATAAATAAATATCGTTTCTCTATCATGTCCGTATTTGTAATCAAAATTAAGTGATATTCGTTATAAAACTAAATTTATTCATCAACACATTAAGAAACTACCTTCTATCTTGTCAAATTTCATATAAACACCATTGTCGCACATTAAACAATTCGATTGATTAAAAACGTAAGCGTTATTAATACGAGCCCATTGTGACGCAATGTTTTGCGTAGAAATACTGTGACGTAAGCACGCAAATGCATAAGAACAATGGAACATATACATAAACACGTTTGAGTAAATGTGTTAAATATTTGTTTTAAAGTGATCAAGATGGCATGTATTATATTAAAATGAAATAAGGAATAAAGTTGTTATTCTTTTGTTTTGGATTACATACTTTATTACCATTATCAACGGATATTTCTTGATGTTTGAGGTATGTCATTTTTGAAGCACGTTTTGAAACATGGAGAGGGCACTTGCTTAAAATCAGCATCAAAAGGGCCTGGGTGACGTCCGTTTTAAACATTATGTCACCCCGTATGTCACTCTCATCTAGGAATAAAAGCCAGAAACACTCATTAAACTTTATTCATTTGTCAGTTATACTCAGTGTAGTAAATATAGCAAAATATGATGGGCGCCTTAAAACATATTTTCACAAAGTAATGGTGCTAAGAAACTTATCTATATATATTTATTACATGGTTGACGCAATATACGGGGCAATATCACCCAGTCAATATCACTTTTGATATTGCCCGGTAATGGTGGCCTTGAACATTTCAAAATTTCAAAAATAATTTTCATATAATAAAATGAATAAATTCCATATCAATATGGTGATTGACCCTCGGAGTAGGGAATAGTTATGCCCGCGCCCTTCGGGCTTGGGCATTACCTTTCCTTCCCTCGGGTCTATAACCATGTTGATGTGGACCTTCGGGTATTATTCCTATTTTATTGCATGGTTGAAGCCTTTTACAGGGCATAACCACCCGGTCATTATCTTTTGTGATAATGCCCGGGTCCGTAGTAATTGTATAAATTTTGTTTAAAAAAATAAAGATGGCTTTTTCATTTCAATAAAATAAAATTGCCCCTGTCAGGAATTGAACCCCGACCGCCCAGGTGCCACTTTGGCGCCTGTGGCATATGGGCGCATTCTCTACTCTATTAGCATATTCACGAGTACGTTATGACAGCTGTCTTGGTTGTAGAACACACGCTCGGCCACTCAGTACTCTGTGAACTTGACCTAGTATTGTAATTGTGACGTCAAAATTCAAATTCTACGTAATGAAATTTTGTTTATTGCAGTTACCGAAAGAATGGGACAGGATAACACACATGTTTATGAAAATAGAATAAATAAGTTTATATATTTGTATTTTAACGTAAAAAGTTAATAAACCGAACTCTAATAAAAGTATAAGCATGTTCCTAGCCTGGAATCAGAACAGCATTTGAAAAGGGACTGAAATATGCTTGGTATTTAACATAAAGGGAATAAAACTTCAGGATTTGTGATGAAATATAAGGATTAAAATGATGATGTGAAACATTAAGTAAATATTGATGAGGCATTAATGGATAGAATCGATGAAATGCCAAGTTTAAAGCAGATGTATGGAGTGATTAACGACATGGAAAATTGTGAATATAATGCATTCAAAGGGGCTAAGAAATCGAAAGTGTCTATAACAAAATACGACCAAACTGAAAGAATATGTCCAAAGGCTCTTTTGAATAACAGCAAGTGACTTCGGACGTATTCTAATATCTTCATAAACCGACAGACCAGTTGCGTAAACACTATCCGAAAAGGTAGGGAGATTGTTTCGAAAATAGCCGTTTTACGCAACGTTACGTAAAGTTACGCTAACCTTACACAAATATAGTTCAAGCTGCAAACTCGAAAAAGTGTTTGAAAATGCGGAAATCCATGCAATAAAAGGAACAAACACCTCAGGATCCTAATCAAACTGGTTATTGGCCCTCGGGATAGGAAAAAGTAATGCCCGCGCCCTTCGGGCTTGGGCATTACTTTTCCCTATCCCTCGGTTATTATTCCATATATATATATAATGCATATGCACATGTGCATTAACAGCTATTTAAGTTACATATTCCATGTATATAACTGATGTTATTATTCACAACAGACAAATAAACAAATAAACTATCGCACAAATCATTAATGACACATTCTGTTGAGAAACCAGCTACATATATAATGAAAATTTAAGAAGTTAACATAGCCTTCTAAGAGCCTTGTGTTATTTCAAAAATCGTTCTTTTCATAATTTATTCGATTATCTTATATTTAAATTTTATTGTTATAAAACAGCTTTGAATTTTAGAAAAAAAAAACTGAAATACAAAAACTGAGATGTCTGTTTATTTTGTCAAAAAAAAACAGTGCAAACAGAAACAATATTTTTTTTAATGAAATATCTGTTAATTGAAAGTATAGCAATAAAACTCTTGAAGATATTCTTTATTTTATGCTTGATCAATACCTATACAAATCGTTTATGCAACAATAATAAAAATGCAATATATATTTTATATTATATCTGTTCTTTTACGTTTCTAACAGAAGCAAATTGCCCATTGAACATATTTATAATATTCCTGAAAAAAGTGTTTGGAAATGATTTTCCCATTTCACTAACTTTTCGAAATACCAGCAACAAACCCTCCAAAATTATTTATTTGTCCTTCTTATTTTTCATTTAAATATTTAAATATTTAACACGCCATGTTATAGCTATAAGAAATTTGTGGGGTGTTCTTGACATAATACAAATATAGGAGACATAATCCCTTTAAATTCCAAGAGGCAATCAGTTTCTCCTTACTTAGTCACGCAACAAGATGTATTCTCCAAAACGCAAGCTTTGTAACCCGGACAACGCCAAAAAACTGTACCACCGACCCGAATTTACAAGCATTAAGAGTAAATTATTTTAAGTAATTAATTAGAAACAACTTTGGTTGAGATCATACATGATTAAATATGACTTTATATAATGCAAACCTTTCTAATGAGTTATTGTTTTATAATGGCTTCAAAACTTTTTTGTTCGCAACCATACTGTTCGCAACCATACTGTTCGCAACCATACTGTTCGCAACCATAATGTTTGGAACCATAACGTTCACTACCATAATGTTCGCTACAATAATGTTCGCTTCTCCTCAGCATTTCATGACGTCATAAATATATCCTAACTATACGCAGCCCGCTCTCTCCTCACAAGACGCGGTCGCTGCAACATAAGCTTTGTTTCCCGGACAACGCATTCTGAAACTGTACCAACGACCGGAATGTTGAACGCACACGTAGTAATGGCTACACGAATATCGATCGGCGAACATACCGTTCTTGTTGCAGGAAAGACCTGTATAATTTCAAAATGTATAAATTAAGATAAATACTTATAGAAACGGTTTATTGATAAAAGCAGTATGAAGCAAATGGAAACGTGATCCATATCGTAGATATATGAAAAGGTCTTTGTGTTCAGATGGACAAGTGAATGTCAACAAATGTATAGGTCCACGACTCCATTCAATGTTCCTGAAATGTAAATGATTCCTAGTAAAGATATCTGTTCGGGGGAAAATGGCCGACGCGTGTCCCAGACCTAAACCTAAAATTTCCTATAAGAATTGAAATCGGCCAAATACTACTTTCGGTCAATTTAGAGGTAAACGTTCAAAATAAAACATATTGGTTGTGCAAGGTGCAAAAAATGTCTCAATAATGTTCAATGGAAAATCTTTAAACTTAATCACCTGAATCATTTCTCTCTCTTATCTTCTGCTTCAAAAGTCCTTCATACGCTCCATTCGCCATATCACCACCTTTCCGATCTGAATACCCTCCACCATCACCATATAGATCTTCATACAAATCCTCATAACTATAGACATCACGTGGATAAGCCGCAGCCGTGGGATAGATTTGAATCTCATTGGCTGTCGTTGCACCAATCAGAGGCGGCGCACTCTTCTCGTAATCTCGCGTTGGCCTCGTTTTCGGACGGCGAGATCTCGCGAGATCACGGCCGCCATATTGGTTGCCACGTGGTGGCGATATGTAACCTATTTCCGGTTGGTTTTCAAGTTGCATATATTGGTCGTTATCCCGTGAGTTGTAAACAACTGTATCTGCCCAGGGATTGACGTCAGATGGTTTTGTTCTTATTATATCCTGGCGTGATTTTGGGCGTCGCCTTGTTATTGGTTCGTCCATACCATTTTGTAATCTCGGCCGAAATCTCGTTGTAGCTTCCTTTCTATTCGTATATCCATCGTCGTATGCATCTGACCCTAGGGTGTCACATGGAATATGTTTGTGAAATAGCCTAGATGATTATACGGCAAATGATTATATAAAGTATATAAGATGAATTATATTTAGTTTTTGTTAGCAACATTTATTATCCAGGTAGCTTTGATTTCATCCATGAATCGTAAGTTGGCCATATATGAAAAAATATAACAATGAAACATCATTTCTTATTTTAGAATATATATATTTATTCATGTTGTCATATTGTAGTATTTAAACATAATTTAGGGAATACCATATTCTTTTAGCTATTCAATTTTTATCAATTTATTTTCTTTTGTGCGAAGGGGGGGGGGGGTCTTACCTTGTATATATTGCTGAAACTCGTCCCTTTGTGAATTTGAATCATAAGTGACCCTATGGCTTGCTGAGGCTCCATTCATATTCGCCATTTTCTCGGGAAAGTAGTCGTTTCGGTCGTTCGCTGTGTAACGATCATAATTGTCGGAGCTTTCTGGAAAAAAGGATTCACTTAGAGGTAATGCCCGATTACATAAATACTCGATTTTGAATCACGAGTTGCTAATTTCTAGAGAAAATAGTCGTTGCGGTTGTTTGCTTTGTACGAATCATAATTGTCGGAGATTTCTAGAAAAAAAAAAACATGTTAACCCATTACATAAATGTAAGCCCCGAATATATGGAATTAGCGATATTGAATCGCAATTTTCGATTTCCATTATTTATTTTAAAGGACTTTAAAAAAATAAAGGAGATAGTTCTGTAACTCCTTACGATTTACAAGCAAAAAACTGTGGAAATAGCAACTGGCGCAACTATTTAAGTAGAATTATTTTCGCGATTGCGATAGTCGATTGTTTTCATATCACCAATGGTTAAATTAGAAAGTTGAGGTTACCAAATCATAATAGCTTAATGTAATCAATAAATCTGTCGTAAATCGCGCGATACATGTACGATATAATATTGCACCCGAAAAAAAGCGCAGAACGCAAACGGGATTAACTTTCTTTTATACAAAACGTCGCTTTGCGTATTTAGCGAATAGTTTGCGCTTAAATAATGCGGTACAAACTTTAAGCCGCATGTGTATAAAGATACCAGTCAATCCCTTTTAATTTTTTTTCTTGCGCTTTGTTATTCATGTGAATGCGGCTTTAGATCATACTCATAAAATGTCATCTTATATTGTGATATATTGTTATGAAGTTGAGGTCAACACATATACACACACATACATATAGCAAATTTATGTCACAACCAAAACAGCTAGAGTCTTTATACCAGGTTGTAACATCTGGTTATTAACATCTGTTGCATGTCTTGAAGATGCATCATTGTAACTGTTGTAACAGTGAATTCGTTTCTTTTTTCTCTCAAAGACAAAAACGGTGCATGTTTGCCATATAATAATACAGACCTCAAAAACATTTATTAAGTCACTCGATTAGTTTTTTGGTCCCTCACCATTTTCATAGAACTAGCATGAAATATATATTTTTACATAAGAAATAACATCATGGCCATGACAATCGTAAAGCATGGTCATGATTTAATAAAAATGTTCGGTTAAATATTTCATCACATGATATTGGTTGTATCCGCCCAAAAATGTTTGTCCAAAATAACATGACTCATGCCGAAAAGCTTTCAGTCACGTTTTACCCGTATCCGATATTGGCGTTATCACTAACTTCTAATATTACGATGCCATTTTATAATTCGATCTAAATAAACTATTAA